>JANIHZ010144777.1:0-10688 GCA_027478365.1 Erythroxylum rufum
TCATTATACGGGATCCTAAATATGCTTTGAAGAAATATAATATAATAATAAGTTTTCTATTTTGAAGTAAATATAATAATAAGTTAAAAATTCATTCTTTTTACAAAGTTTGAAATTACACTTCTTTAAAACTATTAATGGCAATGGGCTGACTAATCGGCTCAGATTCAGGTGCTTTCAATAGATTGATTCAAGGGCTAGGCTCAGACCTAGACTAATCCAAGGCTCCACTATTATAAATAAAGCGATATTATTTTGTTTAAAGGAGTTAGGTCTCAAATAAGCCTAACTCTTTGAGTACTATCAGCAAATATGTACATGGAAGTATCGTGATAAAACTTTTATAAACTCCAAAATAAATGTAATTATATTTATAATATTAATGTTAAATTTATAATTATATTTATCATATTAAGGTTAAATTTACTTTTAATATTTGAAATGATTATAAAAATATTTTTATTACATTTTCTTTTATTTATTAATTCTTTGTACCTTGTACACCAAGTTGAACAATTAAAGGAATAAAGTTTAAATATCTTTTTGAATTTACCCTTTAAGCAGTAACAATAAATTACTATTAAAATCAAATAAATTGATTTACCAATTTTCACGAATTATTTACTAAAAATATTGCGTAGAGGTACAAAATTGGAAAATAAATAACCATATGAAAGATTCTAAATTAAATATACATCAATTATTTTAAAAAGTAACATTAATTTTTAGATTTTGATTACATTTTAACCAAACCGGTTCAACCAGTTCAATTTTTAAAATCTTGAATTAACTAATTTTTTATTCAATTTTTAATTTTTAATTTTTAATTTTTAATTTTTGATTTGATTTACTTCAATTATCATTTTTTGTTAAAAACCAACCAATTCACCAATTTAATAAATTAAACTGACATTTTCATGTGCTTAGTTTGATTTTGGACCTTGATGACATGATAAACATCATCCTGGTGGCATGCAAGCTGTTGTACTTATCAATTTCTTTTCATGCTTTGCCATTCTCTTATCAAGGTTTCACACTTTTTATCAGTTTCTTTTCTTGCTTTGCTCCTCTGTCATCTAAGCCAACAAATTCCAATTAAAGTCCTTTACATACTTTGCTCCTCTTAGTTGAAACCTAGAGACCAATTTGAAGCCCCACTCAGACCTCTTTAAAAAGTGATGTTCTTTTAATCTATAAAATTAATAAACTCAATATCAACAAGACTGTTTTAAAAAATTAAACCAAGACCACATTATTCGGATTGCCATTGCAAAGCCAGCCAGGCCGGTCCTATACACTAGGAACCCTAGAGAGCCCATGATTGTACTTTGCATGTTGCGCTAATCTATTTGACATGAAGATTGCATGGATACCTACTATAGGATACATGGCTATAAGCAAGGAGGGAATTTTTTTTTTGAAGATTCCTATTTATTTACAAGCATTAGCATCAGCCAAGCTAAGTGCTTTGTAATATTTCCCTCTTTACAGCATGAAAAAAAGCAACACTGAAGCAAAAAATTTATCTGATGTTTCAAGGAACCAACCAGAGAAAAATCCTATTAATGATGGCTGCATTTAGCCATGAAAAGCAAATTTGGCACCGATCTTGGAGACTGAAACTAAAATTACATGGAAATATAACATATGGGAGATTTAGCATCGCACAGATCCAATCATGTCCTCCATCTATAACTTCGTCAGACAGCCTCCACAAAAATTTTAGGAACTGACCTTTGCTGACGCCGGGGATTAATCGGGGGTGCCAGAAAGAAACCATTATTGGGTGGGAAAGTTGCAACTTCTCCATTTCAGATTTTGGTTCAGAATGAGTTTGGATGGTGAGAGTATTGATGGCATAGAGTAGTTTCTCATCATTACAACTATACACATTTCTGATCAATTAGTCAAAGCTCATGACAAATCAAAAGATCCCTGCCCTTCATTGATGGCATAGAGTAGTTTCTCGAACATTATTTCCTGTTTTATTAGGAAAAGAAAAAAGTCAGTTTTCCAGGTCCAGCATTTACCGAGATAACGTCAGCACAGGATATTAGTACCTTTGTAGAGTAAGGCGGAAGCTTCAGGTAATTAGCACAAGTCATGACACTAGGCAAGTCATCATCTGCTGATTCGGAAGGTAAAGTTCCATTCGAAGCTACATTCCCAGCAGACGAAGAATGCTGCATCCAGAAATGCATGGTTATGCAAACAAGCAAACTATATTTTGACTAGGGAGTACTCATGACACCCATACATAAAAGGCAATCTGAATAGAAGTTTCAATGGAAGCTGTTTATCAGCTGGCATAAACCCCAAAGTGTGGGATACACAGAGAGAGTGAAGGGTAAATCAATCTTTAATGCACTCCAAAAGCCCCCACAATCATACAAATGCAGATTCGTTTCTTCAAAACAGTGTAAAGCCGAGAAGTAAGTCCTAGCATAAAATGTAAGCCAATCCTATGCTCCAAAAACAGACCAGTAGCATTTTATAATTGGAAACCACACAAACATTCAACAAGACCATTATAATTCTGAATCATTGAATAATACCTTCCGAACAATTGTTAACTTGGGATTGAGTACCGCCAAGCCTCCAGGTGGCAGCCTAGGTGCACCAGTAACAAACTTGCAGAAAGCATGCTGCTGCTCTGCTGTGAACTCGCCCATGATCTCAAGTAACTAAAATAACATAAACAAAAGACCATATCAATCCCCAACTGAAACAGAAATAATAAGCAACCACACTGACGTCAGATTTAGTCATACATTAACAATTGCAGGACTCTTGGCAGTATATCCATGGTCGAATTTGATATGATCGACAAGGGTCTCAGGCTGCAAAGGTAAAAAATTTAACTTTAGTGTGGTGAACATCACAAGCTCCATTCATTAGGTATGCATATCAAAAGGGCTCATACCTCCCACAATTCTCTTTGCCCACAAAGCAAATAATCCAGTTCTAGTGGGGTAAATATTTGTAATGATGAGATGTCAAAAACCTGACCATCATGAAGCACAAGAATAAGAATTTGGAGTGGAAAAAGCACAACTACAAATATCAGAAATAAGATAGAAACAAAAGCAACAAAAAACATTCAGATGGCGGTCTGGTTACTCCCATATATGAACCAATTAAAACGTGAGAGCATATTAAGATATGGAAGGTAATCTACCTGATTGAAGCCAGACCTAAATGCTTCCATCTGTCTCATAATTCCGGTCTTCACTGTAGCATCAACTACCAAGGATATATATTCCTCCAGATTATGTATATTCACCTGGAGATTAAACAATGAAAAAAGCTTTTTTAAGGAAACCATGCTTAATAGCAAAGTATACAGAAAATGGCAAGGTTAAAAGAAAGTCACTAGTACTATCAATTATTTCTCACCACTTCATCTCCTGGCTTCAGGGTGTACTCTGGATACCCAGGAAGAGTAAAATCAAAGCAAAGGTCTTCTACTGGTGTTCCGCGAAATCGTAGATCAGTACTTAAGTCACAGTTCTCCCCACCTGATTCTAACTGGTGTTTCCGAAACACAAGGGCTTGCAATTCTTGCAAGATCCTCCCAAATTCAGGATCAAATGAAATAATATCATACAGATCAAGCTCCTGCAATGGATTGAGAGAGAAATAATTCAAGTCTATGGGCCAGACTGAAACAACAGCGAGACATTTAACCTTATTAAAATTGCACTAATAAGATGGATGAGAAGCATACTTGACCAAGAACAAGCTTATAAAATGCAATTGACAATGGCAGGTCCAATAGCCTCCCATCTTGAAGAGCTTTGGCCATCACACGTCCAACCAGGCGGAAGTACTCAACAACCTTGTAAAGCTGACTACCCTCAGAAGAATCAGCATTTGGAGGCCAAGGTCGAGGAAACAATCCAAGTGGAGCCTGGATGAGATCCCCATCATTTGCAACCACAGAGATATTATTTGATTTCCCATTCTTGCCATCCTCTACATTGATTTCCATTTGAGGTTTATGTGATGATGAGCTTGACCTCCAAATTCCAAGTGCAACTTTTTGAAGGTCATGGCTTAGAAGTGTATAAAACTCCAAAGTAGGACCCAATCCTGTCCCCACTTCACCAAAATATTCCACTTCAAGCACAGCTTTCTGGCTGGAATACATCTCCATTACTTTTGCCGCAGAATCCAAGATGCGATTCCTGGAAACTCGAACCTTTTGCCGCTGCAACCTCCCAACTCTCACCTCTCTTTCACCTGTTGATCCATTGCCATCAGCACCCTGCTGTTGTTGAAGACGATACAGTGCGCGAGATAATCCAAAAGCAGTAGAATAGAAGTACTGTCTTCGGGTCTCAAACGGGAACAAAAATGGACAGGCTTTTGTGAGTTGGTAGCACCATGAAGGAAGACTACCACTACATAATGCAAGGGCATCCTGAATTTGTCGAGCTAATTTAGGAGTCAGCTTACTGTTGATAAATTCTTCAGCTGAAACCCTTACCCCAGCTACAGTCAGCTCATCCATAGTAGTGATTTTTCCCTCGGCAAAATTGTCAGAAGCCAACTGTGCTCTCAGGCGAGGTGCAAGCTGATTCAAGCCCTCAAGCACACGCAAGAGTGCCAAAATGTTATAAGTAGGATTAGATTTCTCCAAATCACAGGGAAGTTCCCCTTGCAAGATGCTGTCCAAAAGTGAGACACGATGCAACTGGGAATCAGTGTTGGAACCAGATGAAGAACCCAATTTATTGGACTTTGATGCGTTAGTAGAACTCGTGCCCCCAGCTGAACCCCTATCAGCCTGAACATCTGGCCTCTGATATGTAATTGTATATATGTCACCCCAAAGCCTGCTTCCATCACTGGAGATGAAATCACTGCCAGCATACCGGTCATCCTCCTCTTCATCCATTACAAGTTGTCTTTGGATAGCTTGATAGATTGTCAAGTGCCTATTTAGCTGCTTTCCACCAGCAGTGAAGATCAATTTTGGAGGATCATTTGAACTACCAAATAAGGGTCTTCCTTGTCGATCTCGCCCTCCCCTGATCCCTCTACCATTAGCAGAACCCAAACCAGCCATGGCAGCAGCAACAAATGACATACCACCGCGTGATCCATAAGGGCTACCACTTCTAAAATCAGTAGAATCCGATCCTCTGATAGGAGCTGCTCTACTACTTGAACCAGAAGCAGGATTTGCTTGACCATCGCCTGTTGCTGGTGCACCACTATCTTCAGGAGCATCACCCAATTTCACATCATGCACCTTTTCAGCCATGCAAACAGTAAGAGAATCATCCCTTAGAACCTATTAAGGGTGAGAAAGGAAAAAAGAATCAGTTGAAATGTTAAGAAGCCACAGAATTTGACCTCATTATAGTTGTGGTTGCCAGTATAACTATGTTATACAGCACTCTGGAAATATGATTGAACATCCAAGACACCATGTCTATCTTCTGAAACTTTAGAAGCCCCAGGCAAACAATGCTTCATATGATAAAAAAAATACTATAGCATAGCAACAAATGACCCTTCACAGCAGGCACCCATATGCCAAGCCACACATACACACGAGAAATTGTTTCAGTCCAAATAATATCTGGCAGTTAAAAATCCAATCTATGGTACAAAACTAAGTTATTTCTCCTTTCGTAGTTAATCGAAATAAGTTAGCCTAGCATGCGAGAGGTTGAGTTTGAGAAGCTTATTTGGTAACTATATCAGCTACCTAACTAAAAACTCCTCTTGTTTGATAAAGCCCGTGATGAAGATATCACAGAGTGGGAATAATATGCGCTTGCAAAATGAAAAACGGATCAGATAAACTACATAACTATCGACTGAGACAGAGGATTCAGAGAACATACATCATCATGGTCATCATCGTCATCATCAGAGAAGTCATCATCTTCAATCACCAATGCATCATCAATCTCAACAGGAGACATATCCAATCCTTCATCCTAAGGAAAATAAAGATTAATTATTATATAAGTAATTCTAGTACAACTGCAGACCACTAGATGCATTCACAGCATGGGATAGATTAAATAACAGGACCCAGAAAACCCAAATTTAATTATCAATTACCTCAGAGCTTGAATCTCCATCTACAGATTTCATTTGCGCATCTTTATCCACTGCAGCTCTTCTACGAACTGCATTTCTGGTTTGCGGTCCTTTTGTCTCCTCCAGGGTAGGCTTCAAAACAGCTTTCCCCTTTCCCTTCGATGATGATGTGGTTTTCTCCTGTACCAGTTCCCTTCTAGCTGCATCACCTATGTTAACAGAAGTCCTTGTTCTGGAAGAATGTCGACGAGTGGCTGAGGCAGGAGTAGAGGAGGATGGAGATGATGCACCAGCTCCAGCTGATGTGGTCCCAGATTCAGAATTTCCAGCAGATGCCATGGACTTTTGACCTGATTCACCACGCTGCACCCGGGGCCATAGAAATTCTTCAACAGCGCCCAAACTTGCTAATGGATCAATTAGAACAACATTTGAAGAATAGTCGCGGAGAGATTTCTCCCCCTGAGCTCTACAAAGGCGTAACTTAAAAGGTTGAGTCAATGCACTCAATCCAGAAGAGAGACGTCCACTCCCACTAGAAGACCTAGACGGATGGCTCAACACAACAGGAAAACGTTCCAAGGATGACAGTGCATTTTGAAGTTTCTGGACCAAAACAGCCATAGGAGTTGTCATCCCCCCCTCAATACTGGAACGAAGTGCAAGAGAAACAAATAACTTAAACCTTTTAAGTGCTTGTTGACGAAGCTTGGGAAGATTGGCTTCTGAAATTCTTTCCTTAGAGAAGTAACCACAAGAGAAGTAGTTAAGCAATGCACCAACAACACCACTACCGATAAACTCAAATGTCGAAACACCATCCCCTTTACTTAACTCAGCCAGCATCTCAGATAGCACCCCTATCAAGTACTCTTCTTTGTTGGCACAATTGTCGAGGCGAGAACCAGAAGCTCTGGATTTAACCTTTGCTTTAGACTTCTGGTCATCAACACCAGAATTCAATTTCATGCAAAGCTCTTTCAGATGTAAGAGATCATCAGAAACCCCCTTATCTGCAGCACCATTATCTGCAGCAAAGTACTTATCTTTAAAAGCTTTAGCACGTGCACTGACCGTCATACGAAGATTGAGATTAACCGTAGGGATTTCTATAGAGCTAGGAGGAGATCCAATATGCGCCAATACTGAATTTTTTCGTTCTTCTGATAAATTTCCTTCAGGATTAGGGTTACGACGTTTGTATCGCCTAGAGCGTGATGATGTCCCTGGGATAGAATCATTATCCTTCTCAGCAGAAGGTGGTTGGCTTGCTTCTATATTTTGACTTCCGGCCAAAATAAGTTGATCTATTGCATGAACTACACCTTCTCTAACAAAATTTTTTGAAAATGTCTCAGGAAGCTTTTCCATGAGAATTTCAGCAATTTGCAGGGAAGGAACCAACACTTGAGGGTCTTTCCATGCTAGCACACCAGCTAAAAAACTGGAAAAAAAAAGGACAATAGCTTCAACAATCTACTACATTATGCATACAATCCAAGAGATAATGAATGAGTGAAGTTTAGTACCTTGATATGTTTGTCACACTTAACAAAGATTGGATCATTTCAGCATTGCTGAAGTACATCAACTTCCCAATCACTGAGAAACATTTGTGGCGAACATAACTGTTTACACTGGAACCATAGATCTGTTGGACAAGCAAATAGTACTTTATGAGCAACTAGTGCAAATGTCAAAGAGATTCTAGTAAACTATAGCCATCCACAAAAAACCAACCTGTATCATCACCGGGAGAAGATCCATTCCAAACTGCTGGAGAAGCTCTGGCTGATCGTTTAGTAGTTGTTCTCGAGCTGAAACCTCAAGAACATTCCCATTTACATCATCTTGTTTTGCGGAGCTGCTTGAAGGAGGAGATTTCTTCACAGCAGAACCTATCAAAAATGGGCTTATAGGGAGGGAGATTGTTCCTTCTGGAAGTGGTGGAAGAAGCTCATTTGCAAGGTAGACAATCTCAAAAATCTATATAGCAAAAGAGAAAGCAGAAATGTTAAATTCTATCTTCTAAAAAGTAATCATATAGTATAATGATGGAGGCTACAAAATTACAGAAACCCAAATCAGATGGAATTATAATAATATAGGAAGCAGCAGTCACCTGCTCAGATGGTCTACTTAGAGCTGGGGAGACAGACGAATTTGCAGAAACACCAGAACCTGATAGTATATCCTTAAGAATGCCGCTGATTCCAAGAAGAAGTAAAGTTTTGGCACCAAGATGGGACCCACTTGCACAAGTAGACAACAGACGTATCAAACCCTGCATGCTTCATGTCAGATCAGAGCAATATAAACATATAAGACAACAGAACTCAATAGCAGTGACTGTTTTTTACCGTATATGTAGGTGTGCTAAGAGATGCCTGTCCACCACCAGAATTGCTCGTGGAAATAAGAGTAGCAGCCTGTGTGACCAGTCCATGATTACATAGTTCATCCAGTTTGTCTGGTGATGAAGCAAAGGCTTCTGCAATCCGGGTTAAACAAATAGATGCATGCTCCAATACCTACAATGATAGAAAACATCAACTACACGAATACCAACTACCAAAAAAAAAGGTTGTTTACACACAAAATAAAATCTTACTTTTGAATCATGATACTGAAGAAGATTTGTCAATAAAGGAACAGCCTCCATGACAAAATCAGCAGCATCTGAAGGGAGTTTCTTGCACATATTTGCAGCAGTTGACAATGCTACTCGCTGGAAGCACAGAATTCAATATGAACAAACTCTACAAAACACTCCCTAATTCTACAGTTCCTTAAAGCACACGGCGTAGCTAACACTAGACAAATTCACAAACATCAGTTACCTGGACACCAGTAGAAAAGAAATCCAGATAAGAGAGTACTGCCATAAGAGCACCAGCTCGCAAGCAAGCTGTTGGGTGCTCCTGAGATATCTTCTTCAGTGCTTGCAGAGACTGTTTTTACCATAAAACCACAAATCTCAGTAATGATCCAAGAAAAACTTCGTCCAACGACAACAAAGTAATCAACAACTTGCCTGAGCAAAGCATCAAAGGGGTAACTAGAAAAATATAAGATTCTATACCAAATTAACCAAACTTTAACCCTAACCTGTTCAGCCAAGTCCATATACTCAATAGTAAGCAACCTCGCGACAAAACACGGAACAGCACCATAGTGCACAACGGCAGCACAAGAAGAAGGTAACACATCACACAAATGCGTGATGGCCCTCGCAGCTAGTAACATAATGTCAGGATTGCTCTCATGATTCAGCAACCCCACAAGAACCGGAACGAAAGAATCAACTGAAAAAGTACTCAAAGACTCCTCCGTCCCTATTGACAACATGTCACACAACTGCGTCAATGCCTCCACTTGCTTCCCTTCCTCTCCATCGGCCCGCAACCCTGACAAGATCTTCTTCAATCTTCCAGATTGATGTGAGGACGAACCCGACGGCATTCCAGATGACGGAAGCAGATCATCGAGACCCGCACCAAGTTTTCGCAACAAACCCTGAAGAGCACTGCTCGCGGAGGTCAAATTCTGGTGAAAAGCACCAACTCCCCCACCTTCACTGTCGTTATCGTCGTCTTCATTAGGGTTATTGTTAGAAGTTTCCATATTTATCCCTAGATTGTCTCTGTTTTCACGAACCCTAACCTCGTGCTCTTTTTCCTTCCCTTTATCCAATTCATTACGTGACCGGCGAGTACGCGAGGAGGAGGAGGAGGACTCTACGGGGGTGGTGGTTGTGGGGTCCATGGAGATGGGTCGGGACCGTGTGGGGCGTGAGCGTGTGGCGGTAGTCGGTGCGGCAACGGCGGAGGCGGCGGCTGAGTAGGAAAGGCGAGCTCGTTTGTGAGAGCGAGTGCTAGGACCGGTCGATGAAGGGGCAGCTGAGGAGGCCTCCGCCCGCTTCCGGCTACGAGTTTCCATACAAGAACCGAACCACCGGGATCGAGTCGACGGTCGCGATCACGCTAGACCGGATCGCGATTCCCAATACATCTGATCTTACAGAATAACAAAGAAGCCCCTTTTTCAATAAAACGAAAATCCAAAACCCTAGAATTACCTCAAACGCAAACCAATCCGAATTGCGGAGATTCCGATTGGGGATTAGTTGGAGGTGTGTTCGTGAGAGGAGAGAAAACCCTAAAGGAGAGAATAAAAAAGGGATAAGTGAGTGTTGGAGGTTCTTATAGGTGTTGAGGGAAGGAGAGAGAGGGAGAGAGAGCCAGTGAGGTGTTTGATGGTTAAAGTTCTTCTATTCTAGTTGGTTCATGGAAAAGCGTTTAACAACGTGGCTAAAATTGTGTATGTTGTTGGGCTTTAAATATGGGCCTATCATCATAAATCCAGATAGGCATTGTCATTAGTATATGATAGGTCGGATTAGACTCGGACCAATTCTCGGGGTAAATAAGCTTGAGATCGATCTAACTTTAGGGTTGTTTGATTTTACTTTTATTTTTTAGTTATTGTTTTTTATTTTTAGTTTTTATTTTTTTTAAATAAAAATTTTTTAGTTGAGATTTGTAATATAAAAATTAAAAATAAAAATATGTTTGATTGAGATTTTTAATAAAAAACTGAAAACAAAAATATGTTTGGTTTTATTATTA
>JANIHZ010144801.1:0-10686 GCA_027478365.1 Erythroxylum rufum
AGATGATTCAATACTCTATTATTAACGTCAATTTCTTCTCATTTGATATTTTTGTAGATACTAACCTTGCTACGATAAGTGAAATACATTTGTGCATTTAGTTTTTATTTGTTACAGATCAAAATGGAGAAATCTCTTATCTATGGGAGACACGTTGATTTCACTTCCTTGAAGAAAAATTAGATGGACATTGAACCAGAAATTGAAGCAGTCGGCTGGAAAAATTTCTTCCACATTTGTGAAATTGTTTATTTAAATGAGATATATGAGTTCTGGAAGAATGCAAAGGTGTTGGACAACACCTTAATATCAATGGTAGATGGGTTATTGGTTATAGTCACATATTGAGAAGGCTATTGGGTGTCCAAGTATTAGAGCAAAGCTATTTAACAATACAAAATGGATTGCTCAAGGTCGTGTAGATAAAGCTCACATTAATCTACAGTTATATAGAAGTAGTGATCCAGGAGTCAAGAAGCCTTCAACCCTTATTCTAAAGGCTAGGGTTTTACATTCACTACTTCTCCACTGCATTCTACCAAGAACAGGTTCAAAGGACGTGGTAACAATGAACGATGAACATTGTTTGTTTCATCTACTTAATCTTCTGTTCATGATTTTGAAATACATGATGAAGTCTAAAGGAGATTCTAGTTCTTTACCTTACGGTATGTTGTTGACAAGATTCTTTAGAGAATCTGGAATCTTACTTGAAAGAGGTAACAGGGTAAAGATGGATATGAAGAGTGTTATTAATGCCACTACTATTCTCAGAATGGGAATAAAGTTTAAAGCTGAAGCAGATATAGACTTTACACCAAAAGTAAAGTCTGAGGGGGAGTTTATGGTGAAAAAAAGTAGAAGTGAACATGTTACGTCTAAAAGACAAACAAAACCTCGATCGACAGGAAGAATATCCATAAAAGAAAAGGTTGAACAATCGTCTGATGTGTCAATACAAGCTAAGACGATTCTACAAAGAAAGGAAAGCTACCAACAATCAACACAACAAGTGTCTTTGAAAAGGAAGGATGAGACGCTCCAATCAGAAAAGTCCAAACAGTCAAGAAGGTCACCAAGATTATTGATCTTACGACAACAAGAACAGAAGAAGCAGAAAGCTTTGATTCTTGGTGAAGATTCTGAAAAGCAAGAGCAAAGCCAGCAGCCTACCAGATCAATTGTCTCTATTTTGTAAAGTGAATTTGCAAAATCATCTGGAGAGACAGAGATAAAAAGGAAGTTAGTATTTGAGAGGAAGAAGTCTCAACAACAACTCTCTTCCAAACTAGTAGACGAACAAAAGAAGATGAAGCTTAATCATAAAAAGGTTTCTTCATCTGATGTTCAACAGAAGCAATGAACAGTTCAACACCAACTAGTACTTTACAATTCTTCTCAGTCAATTAACAAAAAGGATTTGAAAATGAAGAGTTTGGAAGAATCAGTACCTGTTCGAAATAAAAGTTCAATTATTATTAGAGAACCTTCTAAGAAGATAGTTAAGGTACAAGTTGAACCTATACTAGTAAACGATCAGACAATACATCTTCTTAGTCATAAAGAATGAAGACTATATGGTATTCTGCGAGATGAGAAGTCAGAACCAGAT
This sequence comes from Erythroxylum rufum, assembly GCA_027478365.1. NCBI lineage: Eukaryota > Viridiplantae > Streptophyta > Magnoliopsida > Malpighiales > Erythroxylaceae > Erythroxylum > Erythroxylum rufum. The sequence goes on from JANIHZ010144801.1 coordinate 1,613, forward strand.
CCAATGAAAATTTCAAAGGATCATTATACTATCTAGCTGATTACAAGCAGAACAACAATAAAGATTATTCCAGATATTCAAACAAGATGTTCAACCCCCGTAATAAATGAAGCAAAAGGGAAGAAGAAGATGTTTTCTGAAGGGCATGAAGATGATCTTTCAGAAGAACACATTCAAATGGCTATAAAGAACATAGACGATGCATGTAATGTAGCTCAACCTGTAGGTGTCTAGCTATCACATTATATATCAAGGGCATCAGGAAGTCAATTTGAAGTTTCTACCAAAGATGAAAGTTTCAAGGTAGTTGGCTCTGTGATAGCAGGAACATATAGAAGTATCATGGTTGAAGGTATCAATTTCAATTTAGAAACCTTTGTGCATTTACTTATGCATTTCAGACCCCTAGGTTTCATAACTTCAGCCAAAAATGTGTTACACCTTCTTGGACAACCAATTTATAAACCACCCAAACTTGATGATCTTAATCGCCCAGAAGGAAAACAAACCTTTAAAACACCCTCAATCAAAATCATAGAATTAGACGTCTTACCTAGAGAACCATCTGTTGTTGAAAACCTTCATCCACTTAGTGAAATTCAACAAGATCCTAATGTTAATTCGGAGTTCTTAAAGCATTTCATCAATTGGACCGAAGCTAGTCACAAGCAGAAGGAAGTTCAGGAAGCCTTAGCAAAAGATACTGAGGAAATTCATACTAAGGTTGATGAACTAGGTGAGTTAGTGGGTGATCTTCATGAGGAAATAACACTTCTACGTGTTTCTATTAAACAAGACCTCAAGGCGATCCACATTGATATTCAACATATGTATTCTAAAATTCTGAAGCATCTAAGATGAGTTATTTTTAATTAAAAACAAATAGGAGGAGAAGGAGAAAAGAAGAAGAGAAGGAGTAAAGAGAAAAGTGAAAATATTAGAAAGCATTGTATTTCTTGTGTATTTCTTGATTTTATTCATCTGAATATTATCTTATCTTCTAATATTATGATTATTTGTTATCATCAAAAAGGGGGAGATTGTTAAGTCAAGAGGACTTCACTTGTATTAATTTTGATGGCAATCAAATAATAATCTTTAAAGTGTGTGATGTTTTGATAAGTTTCTTAAGTGTGCAGAAAAATGTAAGTTATATAAAGTCAAATCCAGAAGATACACGTTATCGCCAAAAGATACACGTCATCTCTAGAAGATACACGTGACACCAGAAGAAGTGTGACAACAGATGAAGCAACACCAGAAGAAGCGTGATAACAGATGAAGCAACACCAAAAGAAATATGACAACAGACGAAGAGACACCAGAAGAAGTATAGTACCAGAAGATAGAAAAAGGAAACTATTCTAAAACGTTAGGCAATTGGTTAGTTGGAGTTAGTTACAAGACTCGACTAATAACAGTTTCTAGAAGATTCAAGAAGCAGTTTCTTAAGAAGACAGTTGAAGACTTAGGCTATAAATATCAGTTTGAGTCGTAAACTAAATAACAATTTTTACGAGAGAGAAAATTTGATTGTATAATACTTAGAGAAACTCTGTACTTAAGTGCGAAAGAAAAATAGTGAATACAACTGTAACGAGAAGCTTAAACAACATTTTTCCTAGAGAAAGAAAGGTTAGAGCCTAGAGAGTCTAAGAAAGCAGATAAAGAATACTTTGTGAGAGAGACCTAAAGAGGCTCTACAAGTGTAGAAAGAATACTTGTAAAGTTAAAGAGTATAGTGAAATCTCAGACAAACACTGAGGACTAGACGTAGCCCAAGGTTAAGGGTTAACCAGTATAAAATTGCGGCGTCTATTCTGTAACCCTTATCTTTTAATTTTCTTACTGTTAGAAGAGTAGAAAATAATTTTGTGATTACATTACTCATCAACTTAAGTAAATTGTTTTGTAATCATTTGAAATTGTAAAGAAATCTAAGAAATTTCTAAAGATTACCATTTGTGAAGATTTTACACAATTCAACCCCCGTTCTTGTGTATTTTACATATTATATGTGATTTCTCTATTAACAAGTATTTACTTCAAGATGATGAAATTGCAATTGTACATGTATATAGCATGGTAGACCTATGAAGCAAGGAAATATTTGTAAACTAAATTGGAAAGAAGGTGGGGAGAAGAATGCTAATACTTATAATCTTAGAGGAACTCGAGGAAGAAGTTGAAGCTCCTAATAGTTGCAAATGAGATCAGGCCCTCATTTTTAATTCATAAGAAAGAACAAAGACCAACACGATGTCCATCGAAACTAAGGACATTAATATGTTGACAACTTTACCTACATTTTTTTCTCTATCTCCTATGGTCATGTAATGCAAGGAATTTTGAACAATATTAGGTAAGCTCAATTGCATTTAGACATTGTTCTAGTATATAAAACCATTTCCAATCAAGGCAATTTAGGCTTTAAACCATTGCTTAAATTGCCTCATTATTTAGGGTAACATACAAAAGTGAAACTAGTAAACAAAAGTTTAAACAAGCTACAAATTTCCAACACTTCGTTGAATGTTTCATTGCTACTGCTTATGGCATGTAACTCATTCTTCAACGTCAAATTTTCTGCAATAATTTCATATTTGAAAACATGTACAACATTTTCTCTTAACTCTATGACTTTAGCCTTTAATAGATTAGTTTGATGGTATAACATCTTCTCTCTATTTTTTAGCTCTAAAATAATTTTTCTTGCTTTTGGAGAAATCTTTGATCATACCAATCATGAAATCCAAAGACATTTTCACTCTACCATAAAAAAGAGCATTTTGTTAATGAAAAATATGAACATATTTATATTAAACAACATCAAAATGTACAAAATTATAAGAAATAATTGACAACCATAAGTCCAGGAAGTCCATCTTGGTGCTTTCAAGTTACAGTAGCAATATTTAGCCTCCCTATCATAGTCCCATTCAACTAGGTAAGTTGAAGAAATCAGCTTATATGACCTCGAATCAAGGTTAGATCACGTTCCTCTACTGTCAAAGATGAAAATTTCAAAAAATTTAAGAGGAAAATTTCAAAAATTTCTAGTAAACCCTTCAATACAACCAAGAAAACAACAAACTGAACCCTTTAATCAGCCTCATTACCTTGAAAAACTACTAATTGAGCTTATTGTCAAGTTTTTCGCATCTATTTTTTGAGATAAAGTCATAACAGTGGAATGCAAACCCTGAAGTCAAAGTGAGAAATTGAAGCATAACACATGATGCATAATAGATTCATATGGTTTTACTATGAAGTTAAAAGGAATCAAAGGAGTAAAAATAGAAGGGAGGATGAGTTATTACCAACTTGGGGCTTCAATGGGAACACAAGTACATCACTACCTTCCAGTACCTGTTCAAAATATAATCATGAATTAAGTTACTACCCACTATCCACACAAGTAACACCATTATGCTCTCCAAACCATTAAACTTATAAAATCAACAACTAGAAAGTATATAACAACAAAACATGAATTTTAAGGAAAAAAATATCTACAACCATGAACTACACTCCCCTCCCCCACGCCACCGTGTGTATATACATATACTTCTAATTTAAGAGGAGAGATTAAATGTGAACATACTTAGCTATTTCTAGAGAGAATGCTTTTATATTATTCATTAATGAATTAGAACACCGAAAGTATAAGCAGGCCTATGCATGTGTCTTTGCTTTGAAATAAAAAAGAGCCAAAATTTAAACAGCATAAAGAATGTGAAGTGGGATTATAGACCATGAAGATGAGGTTGTTGGTTATAAGATTGAAGAGTTTGCAACCTTTCCAAAATGTGTGAAACAACAATGATGCCATAGTGGGAAGCAATTGAACAACGACAAAGAAATCAAGTGCTTGAAATTGTGGAGGATAAGATAACAGAAAAACAAAATAACCAAAATAACTCTGTAAATTAACGAAATCACATACAAAATAACTTTATAACTCCCATATTGTTCAAACCCAACCCCAGTTATTTTTCACAACTTTATCAATTTTTGGAATTATGATCCATCATCACTGACTAGTATAATACAATATCCTCAAGGTGGAGCATATTTATGTCAAAAGTTAATACACAAAAGAGAAAAATAATAAGTAGATTAAACGTGAATGTACTTGGCAATTGTTGGAGAGAACATTTAAGCCGAAGTACTGGAAGGTAGATCAACGAGAGGGATTGGAGTGGTCGATAGTGATGATGCATGAAGGAGGCAAGACAACCCCTTGATCGATAGTGATGATGCAAATTGCTAAGCTTCCGAGAGAGAGAGAGAGAGAGAGAGGACTAATTTAGGGATTAGAAGTTAATTTAGGGTTTTGGAAATGATTTTCTTTTTTGTTCTTTTCTGAATATCCACATAAGCCAAGTGTTTTTTTTAACGTGGCATCTAAAGACCAACTGGGCAGTCCATAACGGCGCTTGTATGATACTTCCTAATTTTCGTCCAAAATAGCCTAACATTGAGCATACTCGAGAACGTTTAGACCATTATTGATCAACTTAAAAAGTTTGGCCCTAAATTGATCAAAACCAAAAATTTTGGTCCCAATTTGGCATTTAGCATTAGACTTACATACATGTTTCAATCCTATTAGACCATGTGTTAACTTTAGGCAAAATTGCACATTTGGTCCTTCTTCCTCCTTTAGTTCCGACATTGGCATATAACATCATCAATCGATTTTAGTCTAGTCCATATTTCTCATATAATTATTCATGTCCATGCCAAAATAAACAAATTACCAATTTACCCTTTTTTAAAGAATAGTTACCACTATCTCCCTTACTATGCTTAGATGCACTTAATTCTTTATGTTCACTTCTTTATACACCCTAGACATGCTATAATGCTTCTAGGATACATGTTAGGGCCTTACAAAATTTGTCTCCATAATTTTTAGCCTCACCCACAAATTCTTCTCTAATGTTTACTTTGGTTCTATATATTGGTTTTGCCAGTCGTTCTTTTATTTTTGCTAACTTGATAATTTTTTTTTGAGTGACTGTATTTCTACAAGTTCCAAGTCTTTAACCTCAAGTATATGAGTTTAAGGACTAGTTTTGTTAACCTTGGGGAGAAAACAGCATCATTGATTGCGCCACAATCATGTCTTTTTTTTTTGAAAAATTAAAATTTATTAAAGAAATGTAATAAATAAATAAGTACATAAGTTTCTCCTATAGCCAAGAGAAACTTAAGAAAATGACAATGTTAATGAGACTAGGAATTTAAAAAACGGCATCGTGATAGACATTAGCTCACACCAAACTTGAACGACAACATTGAGATATAACTAGCCAACCATTTTATGCTCATGCTTTCTGTTTGAGGATAAGAAAAACAAAACCATCGAAAAGGTGATCTAGATTCTTCCGAAGTAGGGTTAGAAGATCGGATGACTTCTTGCTCCCCAATCTGATGGATGCTTTGAAGGTAAGGTTTCATAACTTAAAAACTTGTTTCTTCTACTTTTTTGATTGTCAATCTGTCTATTTTGTTAGAAACATCAACGGATCTCATCAACCTTGCAGTGGAGGAATAACTAGAAGTGAAGTTATTGTCTAAAGTCAGGCATCCTCATCGTCTACCTTGCCAAAGTTTGTGATTAAAATGATGTTACATCTTAAAGAATGAAACCATAAGGTGAGTATGTACCTTAATTTGAAATATCACAATCATTCGATAAATTTTACTATTACCTTTTTTCTCTACTGTACCTTTATTTTCCTTATAATTTGAAAGAAAAATTTTATAGTAGACCAATTACAAATGTTGGTCTCAAAAATTACTTATTTTCTTTGAACAACTAGAAGTAGCTTATGTGTTATTCACTAATCTTCCATCTGTTAAAGTCACAACCTCCAAAACTCCTAGCACTACCACTCCCACTACTACTCCCCTCACTGACTAAGCTAAAAAGGTAGAAAAAGAAGGTAGGATGAAACATGAAAAAAAAAGTTAGAGGATACATGCTAAACTATATGACCAACTATCTCTTTGATTTATTTGTGAAAAAAAATGTTAAGTTCATTTGGGACTCCCTAAAGAAAAGTATGGAGATGATGAAATTGGAAAGAAAAGATATATATGGTGGGCAAATGGTTGTAGTTCAGATAGTGGATGATAAACCAGTGATGAGGCAAGTTCACAAATTCGATAACTTATAGTTTGATGTACTAAGTGAGGGTTCGAAGATGTGTGCGACATTATAGGAAAATGTGTTGTTAGGTAAGTTTCCACCATCCTAGAGTGATTATAGAAATCAATTGATGCACAAGAAGAAAGACATGGATCTCTAAGAGCTAATTAATCATAAGAGAATTAGGGAGGCTAATTACCTCAAAGATAAGATTAATTCTTTTTCTTCTATTTATATTAAAGATAATTTACTTGAGTCTTCTTTGAGTACTTATAAGAACTAGTTCAAAGGTAAGGGAAAGAAGAATCAAAAGGATAGGCAAAAAAAAAAGCAAAATTAGTTTAAGAAGGGTGATGCATGAATTTAAAAGAATAAGGTGGCCTATTATTTCAGTGGAAAATTAGGCCATAAGGCATATCAATGTCAGAATCATAAAGTCTAGCAAAACCAAGATCAAAAGGTTGGTACTTAATATTTTCCCTAAGCAAATCTTTTTAAAAAGGATGAAATTATAGTTATTGTAGTAACTTGGTGGAGAACAAAACTACTCAAGTACTAGATACTAGTGCTTTGAAGCATCTTTACATCAACAAGAAGTTGTTCCACCACTTTGGAGATGCTGTAGATGAAGAATGCGTATTCATAGGAAACTCCTCAATTGCTAGAGTGTTTGGTAAAGGAAAGGTCTTCCTTAAACTTACTTCCAAAATGACTTTAGCATTGAATGACGTTTTATATATTCTCTCCCTATATAGGAACTTCATTTCTAGTAACTTATTTAATAGGGCTAGATTGAATATTGTTTTTAAGGCTAATATGGTCATAATTACCATAAATGGGGATTTTGTAAGAAATCAATACTTAGTTGATGGGCTCTTTGTATTGAATATTGTTTCTCCTACTTTCAATGATAGCTTTTCTACTGCTTATGCATATATTACTGAATCTATTAATTTGTGACACAATATTCTAGGACATGTTAATGTTACTTATAGTAAGAGACTTAGAAATACGCATTTGCTAAATGTTATGGATGATCATTTTTCTAAGTTCTCTGTGTAGAAGAAAAGTTCGCTAAAAAATCGTTTAAACTTATAACAACTAGATTCATTAAGTTGCTTGAGTTGATTCATATTGATTTGGTTGATTTTAAGAAGTTTGTTAGTAAAAGGGATAAAAACATATTATATAACCTTTATTGATGATTATTCAAGATACACCATAGTTTACTTATCAAGATGAAAGATGGGGTTGAAGAAATTTTCTCAAAATATCAAGTGGAAGTAAAAAACCAATTAGATAGAAAAACAAGAAACTTAGGTTTGATAGGTTTGAAAGTGTGGGTTGTTTAGTCAAAGTTGGCTTGCCATGCTTTAAAAAGACAATTAGTAGGCCTAAGATCTTTGATTGTATGTTTATTAGTAATGCTCAAAATAATGTTTCATATAAATTCATTTATTTGAGTGATAATTCTATTTGTGAATCTAGAGATACAGAATGTTTTGAACATGTTTTTCTATTGTTGGTCGTTCTAATGGTGTTTGTATGCCTTTCTCTATGCCTGATTTTACTTTTGTTTCAAATTAACATGTAAATGAACCTAGGAAGAGTAAAAGGTGAAGAATTGAAAGTACTTTTAGATCAGCTTCTTAGTTGAAAATTATGACCGTGATAGAATAAATGAGGACATTGTTTCTATCCTTTTACACGAGGAAGATCCTAAAGCATATTATTACGTGTCGTTGAGCGTATAAAATTAAATCTTTGTTTACTTTCAATTTATTAAACAATGTAGCATATGACAAATAAAAGTCGATCCTACGAGAAAAGTTAATTTACCAAATTAGTTTATTAATTTTAATACTTTCAAAAGAAACAATTACATCCTAATAATTTCTCTAATACGAAAAAAATTGAAAACAAAATATAAACATAATCAACGCATTACAACGTAATTAAGATATAACATCAAAACCCAAGAAAATTAACTTACAATACATCTCAGAACAAATAAAATCCAATTTTATAATACACGGTTATTTTAAGTACAATACATTAAGTTATACTATTTTTCAAATTGAGAAAGAATTGAACATACATGATGAAGCACATATAAATATTTCATCCAATTATATTCACATATAAAATTAACCTCATTAATTGAAAAAAAATTTCAAAAACTAAAATAATTACAATCATAGAAACCTATGAATTACACTAAACTAATACGTAAATAAAAAGAGGGGGTTTTAGTTTTGGTGTTTAGAAGGAATCAAATTAAATCAAAGAAATAAAACATAATATTTACAAGTTTTAAATTTTAATTTAGTCAAGCAATTTCAATATAATTGAGATAATCTGAGATATTTAACAAATTAATTGTAGAAAACCAACCATCTAGTTTCTACTTGTTCCTTTTTACTTTAAGAAATTGAACTAGCTTAACACGTCAAGCATAAAGACATGCAATCAACAACCGAAATTTGATGTCAAAATTCCAACAATTGTATAAGTGTTAAATTCACTCGGTAATCAATTGAATTGAATAAAAAATAATATCCCAAATAGTCAAATCAAAATAAACTAAAATTTAACAATTAATCATAAACTAAGCATCGGGAAATCAAAAATAAGGAAAGTAAGAGTTTTTGAAAAACTCATTGAATTTTTCTGCTTTTACAGACCTCGGACTAGTCCTAAAAGGTATGTGATTTGTTGGATCCCGAGTCCAGAACCCAACTACTTATTCTGAAACCTTTATATTTATATAAGATTAAAAACTCAATTAAAGCCTCAGAACAAATCTTGTAAGATTCATCTTAAAATCCTCAAATAAAAAAAATTGATTTACTTAGGGCCCAAAATAAAATCCAATTCCGAGACTAATATGGAGTTTTATGTCTCTAGGTCAAAA
>JANIHZ010144814.1:0-10686 GCA_027478365.1 Erythroxylum rufum
ATATGTTATGTTATTGAGAACGATGTTGGTTGATGATAAGTAGATGTTGTATGTGAGAATTGCAGATTTAGATCCTTGCCCCTTACAACCTATTAAGCAGGTATAAGGATTAATCAGACAAACGAATAGTTCATACTGGATTTTCAGTAGAATATAGAAAAGTTAGGCTTACTATGGGTTTTGGTGGCATTAAGCCTACCCATTCCCTAGTGCTAACATGGCCAAAAAGGCGGGTCGTCTCAATGATTATGGCCTACACGATGAGAAACACGGACTAGCCTCCCGAACTTAACTTTTTGGGGGTTATTTCAAAATTTTGGGCCCCAGTAAAACCTAATTTTTACCCTAATTAGTAAAGGAATATAGAAAAGAAGAGAAATGACCTAAAGGAGGGGGCCTCCATTTTCCATTTTGAGGGAAAAGCTAGGGAAGTGGAAGAAGGAAGAGAGACAATAAGAGAGAGAAGGTAGAGCTTCTACTGCTGCTTCAACCTCTAGTCTTCCCAATTTATCTTTTGGTCTTTCCATCTTTTATTTTGTTTATTTGATGTATGGGATGGAATTGATGATGGTGAACCTTGGATTAAGGATGTTCTAACTTCTTTTAGGGATTTATACTTGATTTAATGTTAATCTAGTTACTTTTGCTGTTAATGATGATGGTTGTTGTGATTATTTGTTGTAATTGCATACTTCAATAATAAATTGAGAGAGTGAACCAAATGCAAAATGATTAGGTTAGTTAATGAGAGTTAAGTGATCTAATAGACCATGCAAATAATCAAATCAGTAATTATACAGAGAGAGATCTCGTATAAGGACCCGATTGTTTATTGGAATGCTTAAGAACTAATTAGGTTGTGGGTGTTTTGTTAATCTAGAGATTACATGTTCGATAACTCAACTTAATTATGATTTAGGGCTTAGTGATTACAACTTGAGAGAGACTAATCCACCATTCGAAAGTCTCAGACCGACACCTCATCAACACAAAAGTGACTAAGTTAGCACTGATGATAGATAAACCCCTTTTTCATAATTTATTAATCTTCCTTGTTTAAATTTCAATTGTCAATTGGTGGTGCTCAAATTTAATTTCTTACATTAATTTAGAATTCTCATTTCAACCACTCTATATTCAATTGCTTACTTTTCTGTTTAGTTTTTGTTTTCATTTTAATTACACTTTTAGGCCTTAGACAAAATAAATTTTGATTAGTTCGCTAATTCCTTGTGGGATCGACACCTCATATATTACGTTACGACTTGTGCGCTTGCAGAATATTGAGGCTTTTATAAGATTAAAACTTGCTCAATATCATTCCTTTTTGTACTTTGAGGGAAGTAATAAAGGTTAGCATTGTTGTATCTTTTTCGTGCTTATGTTGTTACCTTTTTTATTTTAGTGCTTTCTCAATAATCTTTGTAGGAGTGTGAGAGTTAAACACTATGAAGGTTATGAGATGTTCGAGAACAAGTTACTTGGTCAACAATCATGTGGGGAAAGGCTGAGTCTTACTTAAACCGACCTAAGTGAGATTGTCATACAAAGGAGTAGGCGCACTTGTAGTATAACTTTGGTGCTTAGAAAACCTTTGTAACAACTACTGTGCTCTCTTTGTTTTATCTATATTAAAAAATTGAACATTATATTTGTTTAATATTACTATTTCCTGCTTGTTCTTTTGCATTTGCTTCCAAAATAATATAGATGAATAATGAAAATCTTGAAACTATTTATTATATAATAATAAACTATATTTAAGTTTTTTATAAAGAAATTCTTAACATTCCAACACTAGATAATTATGAGGTAGATCCTCTTGAATCATTAACCACTGTGCAATACAATGCGAGTGAGCTTCCTTCTTTTCAATCCACCTCCTGAAACATTCCAAAACCATGATGTTGTGTACAAGAATCTAATGACTGATAGCCCATCTAAAAAACATCAAGAATTAACTCTAGTTGAATTTGTGGATGGTTTTCTACTAGTAAGATCTATGAGGACAAGGTAAGTAGTTATGCTCATGGTATGAAGAAGAAAATAGAAAGGAAAAACAAGAGAAAAGGTCCCGCCCCAAGTCCTCATATAAACTCCATGTTAGTTGTTTAAAATATAAGAGGCTTGAATTATCTAAAGAAATAGAAAATCAAAGATTATCTAAGGCTGAATAAATTCTACATAGTAGGGCTTTTGGAGACAAATTTTAAGCTATCAAATTTACAACATTTTAAAGAGATTTTTAGTAAGGATCAAGAGATGATTTCTGATCATCACTCTCCCCTTAATGGCAGGATCATTATATGGTATGATCCTGAAAAAGAGAAAATGACACTACTCTCAGCTTTATACTAGTTCATTCTTTTGATAGTACACATGATAAATGAAATCTTCGAGATCGCATTTGTGTATACTTCTAATTTGAATTTCAGAGTAGATTTCTATAAAATGATCTAAAATCATTACGGTTATCTATAAACCAACCTTTTTAGTAGTAAGGGACTTCAATTGCACTTTATTTTTTTATCAAAAAATAGAAGGGGGATAAGTTGAGTGAAAGACGTAGAAATGATAATTTCCTTAGTTACATGTCCTCCACTCAACTTATGATCTAAATTTTTTAGGAGCTTTGTATACTTGGATTAAGAAACAGATTGATAATTGGCTAATTAGAAAGGAGCTGGATTGTGCACTTATAAATTCTTTTTGGCTCTCTAAGTTTAATTCTAGTTCTTGAATTCTTAACAAACCCCTTTGTTCATACTATACTCCTATAAAGGTAACCTTAGGACTTGGGAATACTTATCAAAATTTCCTTTTAGATTTAATAGCTTTGTTATCAACTATGAGAAATTTGAGGAAGCTATCTTAAAAGGGTTGGGAGTTTCAGTTGATGGATATGAAACTTTTAAACTTATGAGAAAACTTCAACATATGAGAGCAGAACTCAAGCATTTTTCCTCAACAAAATAAAAAATATAAGGAAGCAATTACCGGGGATAGAGATATTTTTATTAGTATTTAAGCTCATGCTTAATCTTTACCTAAGGATCTTATCATTAAGACAAAGAAAAGGATGCTCTTAAAGCTTACTCAAATGTATTAGACAATCATCACTCATCATTGAGACAAACAGAAAAGTCAATTACTCAAAGAAGTTAACAAGAATTCCAGATTCTTTCAAAATGACATACTTTGTCACAAAAGAAACAACATAATAAGCTTTCTTTATGTGAATGGTATTACATTTAAAAACCACTTGACATTTAAAGGAATAGTTTCTAACCATTTTAAGAAGTTAAAACAGTGCATATCTGAAACCATTTCTCCCTTTTAGCATGCATCCTTAACTTATCCTTTAAGTGAACTTGATTTCAAGAATGCTTTATTTTCTTAGGCACTTAAGAAAGCACATGTCCAAAAGGCTTTGACATCCTCACTTTTTAGAAAACCTAACATTAATTAGTAACTTACTGACCAAACTATATTGGATTTTTTCTCTTCTAGGATCATGCTCAAGGAGCTTAACAAAAAGTAATGTGACTCTCTTTCCTAAGAAGCAAAGCCCCGATTCTACAAATGACTATAGACTTATCTTGTGCTACAATTTTACCTGTAAAATTATCTCCAAAATGCTATCTAGTAGACTTAAATTAGTTATGGGATCAATCACTAATATGAGTTAAAGAACATTTATTAGAGGAAGAAACATTAGGGATAACTTTCTCCTTGTTCAAACGCTATCAAACCAAAAGAAGAATGAAAATACTCCTTGAAAATAAAATTTAATAAAGTTTTTTCATTCAATTAGTTAGTCCTTTTATTTTAGATGCTCTCACAACGTTGGCTTTCCCAATTTATTTATTACTTGGATTAAAGGTTGCATCTATTCCACTTCATTCTCTATTTTAATTAATGGGAATCTTACTCCTTCCTTTAATGGAGCTAATGACATTAGACAAAGAGACCTATTATCTTCTTATCATTTCATGATTTGTATGGAGATACTCATTAGACTTATAGCTTCTATAATCAACCAATCATAGTGCTTAAAATTATGATTTAGACATTAATTTAACTTTTATTGATGATCTTTTCATGTTCAATGATGCTTATCAAGCTTTAATCTAAGTCTTTATCGAGTTTTTGAACTTGCTCAACTCTCTCTCAAGGCTAACTATAGAAAGAAAAAAAACATAAGAGCTGCTTATATATTTGGTTATGATGCTTGTGGTTAGAATCTAGGTGGACAATTATTTCTTTGTTGTCCTTAATTTCTCTATGAAAAGTTAAGTTGGTTCCTCCATCAGGATTATAAGTATTGATACAAGGATTGTTTTGAAATCTTAGAGCATTTCCTAAATAATCCTCGTGCTCGCCATGAAATGATTGACATTCTTGTCTTTAATGATCTAACCTGCACGCTTTAGATTCCATCACCCTTCCTTATGGAGCCATATTCAGTCTATCTATCTTCTTGCTCAGGGTCCTTACTTGGCTTGTCAACCGTGCGACCGCATCTACTTCGTAAACTCATACTTGCCTATTTATCTATGCTTTAGCTAGCACCACTGGTAGTTATTCATGGCTATGTCTTCTATCAACTCTTAGGTTGCTTTAGGTGTTTTATTATTTAGCATCCCTCTAACAGTTACATCTATCGACTGCTTTATGCTTTTACTTAGCTTATTATAGAAAGTTTGGATTTGCATCCATAGTGGTAGTCTGTGATAAAGGCATCATTTGAGCATATCCTTAAATCTCTCCCATGTGTCATATAGTGATTCATCTTTGGTTTGAGAGTATGATAAGTTTTAATTCCTTAACTTCGCAATCATTACAGGGAAAAAGTACAATAAAAAAAATTTCAGCCACTTGTTTCTTTATAGTGAGTGACAAATGTGTCATCGAATTCAGCCACTGCTTAGTCTTTCCTTTTAGGGAGAAAGTTAGAGATATACGTGTTAGGGTTTTCATCCCGAAGTCCATCAAACTAAACTAATTGTTGCACCATCTGGATGACGTTCAACTTGATTTTGAAGTTATTTGCTTGAATAGTCGGTCTCACGATATTAGATTTTCCCACTAGTTAGGTCTAACCTATCATAGTCGAACATTGTATATGGTTGGTCTGCCATATTGTAAGAATCCTCTCTATCAACTTGGCCTCCCAAGCCTTTTATCCGACGGTCTAGTTTAAACTCTCATTGATTTGTCCTATAAAGATTCCTCCGTGCTATTTTATTTCAGGATTTGTTTCTATTAAGCTCTTAGATGTACTCCGCGTCATAAACTAACCAGGAGCCTAACTCTAAAACTAAAGAAATAAGCTAAATAAATAAAATAATTAAATAATGTAAAATAAAAACAAGAATAAAGCATAATAAAAGAAAATAAAGTAATAACTAGATTAATAAAACTAAGGTTTTCCTAATGTCAAAGTCCCCATCAATGAAACCAAAAACTTGGTTAATATAAACTTAGTTAGTCATTTATAAATTATCCGCAAGTGTACAATGTAGCTATAGCTAGTACTGGCAAGTACGAGTTAATCACACGAAGACGATACATATTAGTAAGTACCAATATTCTATTATTTAGTCTATAAATCTAATTTTGATTTTGAATAAACAAAATAAACTTATGTAATTAAAATAAAATACATAACGATACTGAACAAAGAAATAAGAAGTCACTTAAAAAACTATCGATATCAAGAACTTGTGCCTAGGTTACAAATCCCCCCAAAAGCCCTTAAATAGTTGAGCTTTTATTATGCTATTGTTTATTGATTATTGGACTTAGACAAGTCCTATAGTATGCTAATAACTCACTTTAGACTACTAGTAACTAATCTTAGAATTATGAACCAATATTATTCAGGTTAAAGATATTAAGATTGCTTTACCGATTTGTTAATTTCGCTTTTAGGTTTGACACTAATCTAGAGAATTTATGTCGACTTATCTTCATGTTTGCATTCAAATCCTTTCAATTAGGGTAGATATGTTCATACACAAAATTTCTTAATCTTGATGTTATGAAATAAGATTAACTAATAATTAAAAAAATATTATTAACTAATATTTTAGATCTATTAGAACATATATTAAACACGTAACTGAATCACAATATATCAATCAAAACAATTACATTAAATAAAAGAATCAAAACATGTTATAGCATAAAAATAGGATTCATATTACCTAAACACTAAAGATGTTTAGTTACACATGATAGAAAATGAAATCAAACAAAAGCAGAAAAGAAGAAAAGAAGAAAATAAGTTCATAATTGTAAATCTTCCTTTATCTCTTATCAAATGTTCTTGCAAGGTGAAGGTTTGATCTTGTATTTTAATGGATCTTTCGATGATTTTTTTGTGCTTTCCACTTCTTTGAATCAAAATTGCCCCTTGAATCACCCATGAAAGTCTTTGAACATCTCTGGAGATCTGTTCTTTTATTTTGCCTCTAAACACATCTTTTTATATCAATATTTAGGGTTCTAAAAGATACACGAGCATGTATTAGACCATGTATAACCCAAAATCTCTAGAATTCATAATTTTTACACAGCCACATACATAGCTATGTATCCCTTCTTTACTTCAAATCTTTGTTTTATATCGTGTTTTCATTAGCAAATATATAATAAAATATCAAGCAAAAATACATCAAATATATGGTATAAATATGATTAATTATGCACCTATTATACATTTTATATCATCTAATGGCATTTTTATATGATACATTGGTATTTTTTAAGTAATGTTTTAGTATTTTATGTATAATGTAGTGGCATTGTAGAGATTAGTAATAAAATGTAAAATAAGGAGAGCTCTTTAGATATGATGACTCTATATAGTTAGGTGAAAAATATTGAGATGAAGATGGTACTAGCAATGGGAATGAAGTTTTAAAATTTGAACATGATATTTAATTTGTACCAAATTTATGTAAGATGTCATGAGCTTGTTGTTACAAAAAGTGAGGAAGGAGAGTTGACAAAGAAGAGTTTAATAGTAAAACATTTATTTATCATTGGGTTTAGTTGCATATATCACAGAGGATGAACATAATTAAACTAAGATCAAGTGGAAAGATTTCTCTCAATGCTCAGGTGTATTGGCACAATGTATAATGTATTTGGATCATAATCAAGTCTCAAGATGTACATAGTTATGATTTGATTTTGGGTAATGTGTGGTTTATGATGCAACATGAAGTTGCGGATAACTAAGTAAGACATAGATTAGAATTGAATGATAGTTGTGAATTTAGGTCATGTATAAATATACATAATGTTGTTGTTGCTATGGAAGGTATCAAAATATTAAATGTTTATGAAAGGATTATCTTAATCATATAGACATTGAAATGAGTAAGGTTGGAAGAAGGAGGTCCAAAGGTAGTGTATATCATGCCTAATTCCAAATTCACCTTAAGAGTTTGAACTCAATGAGGAAACTTATTTCCAGCCCTATTATGATTTGGATTTGTTTAGATAGAGATCTTGATAAGATAGGAGGAGGCTAGGTTTTGGGTAGGAAAAGAGGAGAAAAACACATCCAACACTTCTACACATTGAATTTCATTTCTTTGTAGTTTTCTCTTCATCTTTCATCTTTTCTTCTACTCTTGATTTTAACAATAGCCATGTATGGCTAATTTCAAATATTCTAATTCAAGGGGATTCAAAATTCTAGTTGTAACCATGTAAGGTTTTGATCTAAACTTATATTTTATATAATTCAAGTATCTCTTGTTTTGTGTTCATATATTTCATGAATAATTAATATTAATTAATCTAAAAATTAATTTGATGTTGATTATTCTATAGGTATTATAAATGCAGTGATTCATAATTGTCATTAAGGATTAATACAAGTAGCAAATAAGTTATTTATGAATTTGCATATTTGACTTATGGGAAAAAAGAAAACTAAAGATAATATTTTTAGTTATCTTAAATATTTAATTTAGGATTTAGAATTTTTCATTAAGCTTATTATTATCATTTAATTGATATGGAATGTTATCATACCCAAAAAATTAATGGTAAGTTTTAGTTTGAAAGTTGGGTTTAGACTAATTAATTTAGGAAAATTTGACTTATTATGGCTATCCTAATAGGTTTCGAAATAACTACTTGAATTATGAAAATTATTATTTTTAAACCAATGATCAAAGTTACAACTAAATGAGGTCTTTCCCTTAAATCAGAGTTAAGTACAAATGAATTTCTCACTCTTTCTATTCAGTTAATTTATTTTGATTCTTTGTTAGTTTTAATTCATTAGTTAATTAATCACAAATCCCCAATTTGTTTGAATAAATAAAATTAAGAAACTAGTTTCTAGGTCTCTTAGGATTCAACCTAGTTTCGTGGCTACTACAAAAAGTTAGTGAATCAAAATTAATTTTGAAAGCTTCGACAACTTAATCAAAATTTTGGGCCATTATTGGCGAACTATTTTGGTTTCTTAGTTTCTTTATGTTATTTAATAGTTTTTTACTAATTTCTTTTCTTGTATGACTTGTTCTTCCGATATAGGTAAATTACATTATAACCTAAAAATTAAGAAGATAGCATATCATTTAAGGAAAGAGAATAAGCAACGAAAAGGTCATTCACCTGTAAAAGTGAAAGTTGAGATAGATTTAACAATTGGTGAAGATTTTAACTTCCTAGAAGTTGAAGAAAAGATGAAAAATCCTAACACTAGAACATTAAGGGAGCTAGTAGCACCAAATTTAAATCAACAAGCCTTATACATAAGATTTCAATATATTAAGGTAGATTTTGGAATTCAAATCTGGTTTGATTCACTTACTTCCTATCTTTCGTGGTCTTGTAGGTGAAGATCCACATTAACACTTGAAAGAGGTTCATATTGTTTGCTCTGAAATGAAGTATTAAGGAGTGATAGAAGAATAAATTAATCTCAAAGTCTTTTTGTTCTCAATAAAAGATAAGGTAAAGGATTGACTATATTATCTTTCCTCTGGCTCAATGACAACATGAAATGAAATGAAAAGGTTGTTTTTTGATAAATTCTTTCCTGTATCATGAGTTATGTTTTAGTTGTTCGCATTATCAAATCCCAAACCAAAATTTGATTTAGTTCTTTTATAAAGGGTTATTATTAATTGATAGGAGTATGGTAGATGTGGTGCTGGCCCCTGAATTTTTTCATTGAAGTTAAGCATGATTAAATAAAGTATGAGGTTTATTGGATTAATTATTTTTAGAGTTGTTTAATTATGTCAAAGTTAGTAGGATTTATTGCATAGGTTAATGGAATTAAAGTGGTTCAAGAAGAGAAAAAGGTAGAGGAAGAGAAAAGCTTTAATTAGAACTAAGAAATTCTTCATTTGGTGAAGAATCAAGGTAAGATCATTTTGAATCTTTTGGATTTTTGGAAGGATTTTAGTTCACGGAGTTTATAAAATGCATGGGTTTAAGTATTCTAGAATCAATTTTAGTGATTTTGCATTGTGGGATTTTCAATTGGATTCCTATTGAATGGGGTTTTGTCATTGATGAAGGAAACCAAAAGAGACAAGAGGAGCAAGAGGAGAGGCATTTTTGAGCAAGTATTAAGCAAGGAATTCAAGGTGGGTGCATGTTTATAATAGAGTAAGTAAGCCACTAATGTTTTCTTTGAATCAAAGAAGTTTAATGATTTCAATTGCATAATAAATATTGCATTTATTGCTTCTTGAATGAATTGATAAATTGCTATATGTTTGATATATGAATTGTGTTGAAGTTTTATGAAAAAACTTTGAAAATGATTTTTTTGAAAAGATAACATGTTTATGAAATCATGTTTTTGGAAATGGTTTTCGAAATATCTCATGTCCATGAAAAACAAGTTTCCAAAATGTGCCTTTTAGGCAATATGTTTACAAGATGTGAAATGCATGATTATGTGGGTTTGTGGTGGTCCCCTAATTTAAGTCAAGTGCACTTTGACAAAAGGCTTCTCCCGCCTGCTCGCTAGTGGCATGGAGCTCCTTCATGGACTCCTCTAAGTTCACGGCTACGCAAAACCATTAAGTGGGATTGCGATAGTACGTTCTATTCACAGCTATATAGGACCACTATGTGGAAATGTGTAGTACATTCTGTTTTGGATCCTCCCAAACCATTCTGATGTGCTTATGTGCTTATGATATGTTAACAAGTTTGATGTATACATGATTTGTAACTTGTGAATTTTGAGAACGATGCGTTTTATGAATTTAATTAGAACTTTGTATTGACAAATGAACATTTCAAAGGTTTTGCTTATTTTTCTGTTACAAACTATTACCCACAAGCATTTAAGCTCACCCGCTTTCCATCCCATCTTCAGGTCAAGAGAATGAGATTGAGTGACCATGAGTTAAGGCATCACACTGATTATGCATATTTTGTATTTGAAGTTAGTTATTGTAAAAACAAGGCTTTAGTCGCATTTCGAGAATTATTAGGTTTGGTATCTTTTGTATTTTGGATTTTGATACCAATGATGTAATATGGCTTGGAATGCCATTAAAGCTTTGTAAACTCTTATTTTTGTTGTTAATGAAATATGAATTGTGTATGGATGATGTTGAGTTGGAATTAGGTATATTTGAAGAAATTATCAACTTGAGATGATGATTTTTGAACATGAATTGTTGATATATA
>JANIHZ010144848.1:0-10683 GCA_027478365.1 Erythroxylum rufum
CAACAGAAATGGGGTATTGGTGGACAATACCAAAATTCAAGCAATCAGGGATTGGGTCACGCTCAAATCAACCAAGGCTCTACGTAGCTTCCTTGGATGAACTTGATGGTGCCCAATATTTCACCAAATTATACTTGAGATTAGGGTAGTTTTAAGTTCGAATGGCTTCCGAAAACGTTGATAAGACTGCGCTCTGAACTAATCATTGACATTTTGAATTTATGGTTGTGCCATTTGCGCTTACAACTGCACACTCTACATTCAGTCTTTGATGAATGAGCTATTTCAATCCCATTTTCGTAAATTTATTTTAGTGTTCTTTGATGACATTCTAGTTTATAGTAAAATATGGGTAGAACACATTTATCATTTACGGACTATCTTTGGGCTATTTCAGCAACGCAAGGTCTTACTCAAATGATGCAAGTACTCCTTCGGTGAAAATCAAGTCACCTACTTAGGCAATGTCACCAACAGAAATGGGGTATTGGTGGACAATACCGAAATTCAAGCAATCAGGGATTGGGTCACGCTCAAATCAACCAAGGCTCTACATAGCTTCCTTGGATGAACTTGATGGTGCCCAATATTTCACCAAATTAGACCTGAGATTAGGGTAGTTTTAAGTTTGAATGGCTTCCGAAAACGTTGATAAGACTGCGTTCTGAACTCATCATTGTCATTTTGAATTTTTGGTTGTGCCATTTGCGCTTACAAATGCAGTCTGTACTTTTCAGTTTTTGATGAATGAGCTATTTCAATCCCATTTCCGTAAATTTATTTTACTGTTCTTTGATGACATTCTAGTTTATAGTAAAATATGAGTAGAACACATTTATCATTTGCGGACTATCTTTAGGCTATTTCAACAACGCAAGGTCCTACTCAAATGATCCAAATGCTCCTTTAGTGAAATTCAAGTAACCTACTTGGGCCATGTCATCAAAAGAAATGAGGTATTGGTAGACAATACCAAAATTCAAGCAATCAGGGATTGACTCACGCCCAAATCAACCATGGTCTTATGCTGCTTTCTTGGATGAACTTGATGGTGCCCAATATTTCACCAAATTATACCTAAGATTAGGGTGCTTTCAAGTTCGAATGGCTTCCGAAGACGTTGAGAAGACTTCGTTTCGAACTCATCATGGACATTTTGAATTTTGGTTGTGCCATTTGGGCTTACAAATGCACTCTCTACATTTCAGTCTTTGATAAATGAGCTATTTCAATCCCATTTCCGTAAATTTAATTTAGTGTTCTTTGATGACATTCTAGTTTATAGTAAAATATGGTAGAACACATTTATCATTTGCGGACTATCTTTGGGCTATTTCAACAACGCAAGGTCTTACTCAATCGATCCAAATGCTCCTTTAGAAAAAATCATGTATCCTACTTGGGCCATGTCATCAACAGAAATGAGGTATTGGTAGACAATATCAAAATTCAAGCAGTCAGGGATTGACCCATGCCCAAATCAGCCAAAGCTTTACGCGACTTCCTTGGATGAACTTGATGGTGCTCAATATTTCCCCAAATTATACCTAAGATTAGGGTACTTTTAAGTTCGAATGACTTCCAAAGACGTTGAGAAGACTGCGTTCCATTATAGACATTTTGAATTTTTGGTTGTGCCATTTTGGCTTACAAATGCACTCTCTATATTTCAGTCTTTGATGAATAAGCTATTCAAGCAGTCAGAGATTAACCCATGCCCAAATCAGCCAAGGCTTTACGCGACTTCCTTGGATGAACTTGATGGTGTCCAATATTTCCCCAAATTATGACTTCCAAAGACGTTGAGAAGACTGCGTTCCAAACTCATCATAGACATTTTGAATTTTTGTTTGTGCCATTTGGGCTTACAAATGCACTCTTTATTTTTCAGTCTTTGATGAATGAGCTATTTCAATCCCATTTCCGTAAATTTGTTTTAGTGTTCTTTGATGACATTTAAATTTATAGTAAAATATGGGTAGAACACATTTATCATTTGCGGACTATCTTTGGGCAACTTCAACAAAGCAAGGTCTTACTCAAACGATTCAAGTGCTCCTTTGGTGAAAATCAAGTCACCTACTTGGGCAATGTCATCAACAAAAATGGGGTATCAGTAGACAATACCAAAATTCAAGCAATTAGGGATTGGGTCACGCTCAAATTAACCAATGCTCTACGTAGCTTCCTTGGATGGACTTGATGGTGCCCAATATTTCACCAAATTATACCTAAGATTAGGATACTTTCAAGTTTGAATGGCTTCCGAAAATGTTGATAAGACCGCGTTCTGAACTCATCATAGACATTTTGAATTTTTGGTTTTGCCATTTGGGCTTACAAATGCTCCCTCTACATTTTAGTCTTTGGTGAATGAGGTATTTCAATCCCATCTCTGTAAATTTATTTTAGTGTTCTTTTATGACATTCTAGTTTAATAGTAAAATATGGGTAGAACACATTTATCATTTGCGAACTATCTTTGGGCTATTTTAACAACGCAAGGTCTTACTCAAACGATCCAAATGCTCCTTTAGTGAAAATCAAGTAACCTACTTGGGCCATGTCATCAACAAAAATGAGATATTGGTAGAAAATATCAAAATTCAAGCAATCAGGGATTGACTCACGCCCGAATCAGCCAAGGCTTTGCGCGACTTCCTTGGATGAACTTGATGGTGTCCAATATTTCACCAAATTATACCTAAGATCAAGGTACTTTCAAGTTCGAATGGCTTCCAAAGACGTTGAGAATATTGCGTTCCAAACTCATCATGGACATTTTGAATTTTTGGTTGTGCCATTTGGGCTTACAAATGCACTCTCTATATTTCAGTGTTTGATGAATGAGCTATTTTAATCCCATTTCTGTAAATTTATTTTAGTGTTCTTTGATGACATTCATGTTTATATTAAAATATGGGTAGAGCACATTTATCATTTGGGGACTATCTTTGGGCTATTTCAACAACGCAAGGTCTTACTCAAACGATTCAAGTGCTCCTTTGGTGAAAATCCAGTCACCTACTTGGGCAATGTCATCAACAGAAATGGGGTATTGTTGGACAATACCAAAATTCAAGCAATCAGGGATTGGGTCACGCTCAATTCAACCAAGGCTCTACGTAGCTTCCTTGGATGAACTTGATGGTGCCCAATATTTCACCAAATTATACCTAAGATTAGGGTACTTTCTAGTTTGAATAGCTTCCGAAAACGTTGATAAGACTGCGTTTCGAATTCATCATGGACAT
The DNA here is from genome assembly GCA_027478365.1 of Erythroxylum rufum. NCBI lineage: Eukaryota > Viridiplantae > Streptophyta > Magnoliopsida > Malpighiales > Erythroxylaceae > Erythroxylum > Erythroxylum rufum. Next base: position 3,255 of record JANIHZ010144848.1, read on the forward strand.
TTTGAATTTTGGTTGTGCCATTTGGGCTTACAAATGCACTCTCTACATTTCAGTCTTTGATGAATGAGCTATTTCAATTCCATTTCCGTAAATTTATTTTGGTGTTCTTTGATGACATTCTAGTTTATGGTAAAATATTTGTAGAACACATTTATCTTTTGCGGACTATCTTTGGGCTATTTCAACAACGCAAGGTCTTAGTCAAATGATCCAAATGCTCCTTTAGTGAAAATCAAGTAACCTACTTGGGCAATGTCATCAACAGAAATGGGGTATTGGTGGACAATACCAAAATTCAAGCAATCAGGGATTGGGTCACGCTCAAATCAACCAAGGTTCTAGTAGCTTCCTTGGATGAACTTGATGGTGTCCAATATTTCACCAAATTATACCTAAGATTAGGGTGCTTTCAAGTTCGATTGGCTTCCGAAGACGTTGAGAAGACTGCGTTTGGAACTCATCATGGACATTTGGAATTTTTGTTGTGCCATTTGGGCTTACAAATGCACTCTCTACATTTAGTCTTTGATGAATGAGCTATCTCAATCCCATTTCCGTAAATTTATTTTGGTGTTCTTTGATGACATTCTAGTTTATAGTGAAATATCTGTAGAACACATTTATGTTTTGCGAACTATCTTTGGGCTATTTCAACAACGCAAGGTCTTAGTCAAACGATCCAAATGCTCCTTTAGTGAAAATCAAGTAACCCATTTGGGCCATGTCATCAACAGAAATGAGGTATTGGTAGACAATATCAAAATTCAAGCAATCAGGGATTGACCCACGCCCAAATCTGCCAACACTTAATGCCGCTTCCTTAGATGAACTTGATGGTGTTCAGTATTTCTCCAAATTATACCTAGGATTAGGGTGCTTTCAAGTTCGAATGGCTTCCGAAGACGTTGAGAAGACTGCGTTTCGAACTCATCATGGACATTTTGAATTTTGGTTGTGCCATTTGGGCTTTCAAATGCGCTCTCTACATTTCAGTCTTTGATGAATGAGCTATTTCAATCTCATTTCTGTAAATTTATTTTGGTGTTCTTTGATGACATTCTAGTTTATAGTAAAATATGGGTAGAACACAATTATCATTTTCGGACTATCTTTGGGCTATTTCAACAACGCAAGGTCTTACTCAAACGATTCAAGTGCTCCTTTGGTGAAAATCAAGTCACCTACTTGGGCAATGTCATCAACAGAAATGGGGTATTGGTGGACAATACCAAAATTCAAGCAATCAGGGATTGGGTCACGCTCAAATCAACCAAGGCTCTACGTAGCTTCCTTGGATGAACTTGATGGTGCCCAATTTTTCACCAAATTATACCTAAGATTAGGGTACTTTCAAGTTTGAATGGCTTCCGAAAACGTTGATAAGACTGCGTTCTGAACTCATCATTGACATTTTGAATTTTTGGTTGTGCCATTTAGGCTTACAAATGCTCTCTATACATTTCAATCTGTGATGAATGAGGTTTTTCAATCCCATCTCCATAAATTTATTTTAGTGTTCTTTTATGACATTCTAGTTTAATAGTAAATTATGGGTAGAACACATTTATCTTTTGCGGACTATCTTTGGGCTTTATCAAGCAACCTACTTGGGCCATGTCATCAACAGAAATGAGGTATTGGTAGACACTACAAAAATTCAAGCAATCAAGGATTGACCCACGCCCAAATCGGCCAACGCTTTATGCCGCTTCCTTAGATGAACTTGATGGTGTCCAATATTTCACCAAATTATACCTAAGATTAGGGTGCTTTCAAGTTCGAATGGCTTCTGAAGACATTGAGAAGACTGCGTTTCGAACTCATCACAGACATTTTTAATTTTGGTTGTGCCATTTGGGCTTACAAATGCACTCTCTACATTTTAGTCTTTGATGAATGAGCTATTTCAATCCCATTTCCGTAAATTTATTTTGGTGTTCTTTGATGACATTATAATTTATAGTAAAACATGGGTAGAACACAATTATCATTTGCGGACTATCTTTGGGCTATTTCAACAACGCAAGGTCTTACTCAAACGATTCAAGTGCTCCTTTGGTGAAAATCAAGTCACCTACTTGGGCAATGTCATCAACAGAAATGGGGTATTGGTGGACAATACCAAAATTCAAGCAATCAGGGATTGGGTCACGCTCAAATCAACCAAGGTTCTAGTAGCTTCCTTGGATGAACTTGATGGTGCCCAATATTTCACCAAATTATACCTAAGATTATGGTTCTTTCAAGTTCGAATGGCTTCTGAAAACGTTGATAAGATTGCGCTCTAACCTCATCATAGACATTTTGAATTTTTTGTTGTGCCATTTGGGCTTACAAATGCTCCATATACATTTCAGTCTTTGAGGAATTAGGTATTTCAATCCCACCTCCGTAAATTTTTTTAGGTTTCTTTTATGACATTCTAGTTTAATAGTAAATTATGGGTAGAACACATTTATCATTTGCGGACTATCTTTGGGCGTTTTCAACAGCGCAAGGTCTTACTCAAACAATCGAAGTGCTCCTTTGGTGAAATTCAAGTAACCTAATTGAGCCATTTCATCAACAGAAATGAGGTATTGGTAGACAATACCAAAATTCAAGCAATGAGGGATTAACCCACTCCCAAATCAGCTAAGGCCTTATGTTGCTTCCTTGGATGAACTTGATGGTGCCCAATATTTCACCAAATTATACCTAAGATTAGGGTGCTTTCAAGTTTGAATGGCTTCCGAAGACATTGAGAAGACTGCGTTGTGAACTCATCATGGACATTTTGAATTTTGGTTGTGCCATTTGGGCTTACAAATGCACTCTCTACATTTCAGTTATTGATGAATGAGCTATTTCAATCGCATTTCCGTAAATTTATTTTAGTGTTCTTTGATGACATTCTAGTTTATAGTAAAATATGGGTAGAATACATTTATCATTTGCGGACTATCTTTGGGCTATTTCAACAACGCAAGGTCTTACTCAAACGATCCAAATGCTTCTTGGATTAAAATTGACGAGCTTGAATTTTGTTTCTGGTGCCCACCCTACCAACAAGCCTGTAAGCTTTACCTCAGTCTGATTAAAGGGTTGCAGAGTCATTGAATTTAGTCCTCGTCTGCTCGTTTCTTAAAATTCGAAGTTGTCTGGTGGTTTAAAGTTGACTTTTCTGCCTCCTTAAAGGTTTGGAAAATCCAATCATCTCAGACAGAGAGATGCTGGAATTTTTGAATTTACTACACTCAAGCACACCGAGGATGGAGAAAGTTTTGTGTAAGCTATCTTACTTCTTCTTCAAGCCTGTTAAGCAAGGTTCTAAAAGAATGAGTAATTGAGCTACAATTCTAATCCATTTGCACATCTTTGATCCAAGTTTTAGGTCTTTCGTATTTGTAGGAAAACATCTCAACAGGGAAGGGTACCAAGCTCCTTTTAACAAGTTTTAATTCTTGATTTTTTGGTCCTCTTATGTGGAATGTAGGCATATCATCTTGTGTGCTTGAAGTTAATACTTGTCATCACTTGTTTAGATAACGGGATAATCACTAGCACTGTTTGGAATTGGTGAGACTATCCTTTGCTGACATCTATAGCACAAACGTCGGACAACTTCCTTGCATTTTTTTTTTATATTATAAGTGCACTTTTGCTCCACTTGCAATTTTTTTGACAGCTCTGTTGCAACTTCTCCCTAGACTGGGATGGAGAAGTTGGATTTTTAAGTCCATGAGTGGTTTCTGTTGACTTTGGGATCAATAATATGATAGTGAGTGTTTGTTGGCTATTTCGTGGTTCTGATAAAGTTGAAGGCTAAATCTTTCTGATACTCCTTACTTCCTTGTTTGTCCTTTCTTTGCTCCTCTTTTTCCCCCACCAGTAGATATTAGTTGCAAGATAGTTTATTCTGGTTTTTCCAAGACAGTTTATTTTGGTCTTTCAGGTTTCCTTCAGAGGACATACTACAGGATCGTAACACTGAAGTTTTTCTTCCCCTATTGAGCTCTTAGTCGCTGTTTTGGTATGCCCATGTGGCCTTCTGTTACACTAGTTCATCCTATTTTTCGCAGCTTGTGGTTGTATGTTTCACGCTATTTCTGCCTAGTGATATGATATGCTTCCATTGATGTTTTCCTCCTCACAAAAGTTGGGAGTGCCTTGTGTTTGCTGTCTGTCACTCAATCTATGTCCCTATCGACCTTGTTGGGTATAAGATAGTTTATATTGGTGTTTCAGGTTTCCTTCAAAACAATGAATGCTGCATTATTTTCAAAAAGGAGTTTTCTTGCTCCCAACTGGTTGCTTCTTGATATTTTGGTATGGATGAGTTATCTTTTATCACATGAGTTCATCCAGCCTTCTTGTTGCATGCATTTGGAAGCTTCAAGCTATATTGCTTGTTTTGGTTGTTCTCTTGGTTGACAAAGCTAGTCACTTCAGCATGTCTTTGACGTGGACAAAGTTTGCTGTTCTCATCTTTGATATTCTGGCTTTCACTTCTTCTATTTTCCACATGTTATTTTTTCGTACTTCCCCATTTCTTACCTTATGTGTCAACGGGCTGCTTCTTGATATTTTGGTATGGATAAGTAATCTTTTATCACATGAGTTCCTCCAGCCTTCTTGTCGCATGCATTTGGAAGCTTCAAGCTATATGTTGCATAAAGACATCCAACGCTTGTCTTGTTTGACAAAGTTAGTCACTTCAGCATGTCTTTAATGTTGACAAGGTTGGTTGTTCTCCTCTTTGATATTCTGGCTTTCACTTCCTCTATTTTCCACATGTTATTTTTTCTTAGTTCCCCATTTTTTACCTTACTGTCAATCTTTGTGGTTTACAATGGTTTACAACTACCTCTCTGTTTTGAGGCTGTAGTATACTTGGCTTAATAAGATCATAATTCATCTTGCGAAGATGCTGTCGAGTACTGATGTTCCTTTCTCATCTTCTTTGCTGCTTCGAGTAAATGGAATTGGATGTGTGAGATAAGTTTGATGCTTATGTCTTCACATACCTTTGTTACAGATGCAAATGAAGATGACGAAGAAGGTGACGGACGCTTCTATTAGATCCCCTTTGTTGCGATTTCGAATATACAGTCTATACCATTCTTGTGCCCTCTCATCCATATGAAGAATGGCAACACTGACTTTAGTTCCTTCAGGTGTTTGATCCAGAGAGAAATATTGTTCGTAGCGATAGAGCCATAGTTTAACGTTATCACTATCAAATAGTGGAAACTCTATCCGGTTCATTTTGGCAGGTATTACTCTTTCGTCTTCTGTCACTCTTTCTGAACTACTCTGAGACGTCGGGTCTGTTGGTGTGACGTCATTCCCTATTTTCTGCAACGTGAGCATCGCCATATTCCTCAGCTCTGACATTTCTTTCTCTACCTTTTCTGTCCTGCAGTTCATCTTCGAAAACATTCGTTCCATCAGTCCTTTCAGATTATCTTCCATCTTACGTAGCTCTGCACTCCTTGTAACTTCGGCCATGATCGTCGCCCAGAATCGCGTGCTTTGATACCAAATTGTTATACGAATAAATTCGATAGGGAATTTTTACGCGAATTTTGGCAAGAAAGAATTGAGGGAAGAAGAGAGAAGATTCGCACACAGAAAACACGTGAGGGAGAGAAAAATGAGATTTTCCAATATCATTCAGTTTCAAAACATGATTTCGAAATCGTTACAACCCAACCTATATACAATTGGAGTAAGATATCGTAGTTCTGACCATACAGTAACAATGGTGGACGTTATTTAAACGCTTGCGTTTCAAGCTAAAGTTTAACGGCTAATAGAAGCGTCCATCACCTTCTTCGTCATCTTCATTTGCATCTGTAACAATTCAATTGAAGGCCTTGCTAAATCAAGAGGAAATTCGGTCATCTTGGTGGTGGTGGACAAGTTTTCTAAGTATTCACATTTCGTTCTAGTTAAACACCCATATACCGCATGTGAGATAGCGAAGCTGTTTCTCAACCATGTGTTTAAATTACACGGGATGCCTGAAGCTATTATTAGTGACAGAGATCTGATATTGCTTAGCAAGTTCTGGCAAGAGCTTCTTAGGTTGCAAGGTGTTTGTTTAAAGTTCTCCACTGCTTATCATCCACAATCAGACGGCCTCACCGAAGCAGTTAACAAGATCTTGGAGACTTATCTCCGGTGTTTCTGCGGAGAGGAACCTCAGAGGTGGAGTGAGTGGATAGCATTGGCCGAATGGTGGTATAACACTACATACCGATCCTCTATCAATGCATCACTGTTCGAAATTCTTTACTGGTACCCCCCTTCGGTTTATACGCCCTATGTAGCAGGGGATTCCAAGGTGGCAGAGGTTGACAGAGTGTTGACGAACAGAGAGGGGATGACGAGAGTTACGCAATTTTATTTGCAGCGTGCCCAGAACAGGATGAAGCAATACGCGGATTCACAAAGGTCAGAGCGGGAGTTCGAAGTGGGCGATAGGGTGTTCTTAAAATTACAACCATATAGGCAGCATTCCCTGCAGAGAAGGAGCAATCAGAAATTGTCACCTCTTTACTACGGCCCTTACAAAGTTTTACAGAGGATTGTTCGGTGGCATATAAGTTAGAACTGCTTGCGGAGTCCCTGATACACCCAGTATTCCATGTGTCGCAACTGAAGAGAGTTGTCACGAAGCTAGACAATTCGTCTTCAGCATTGCCCAAGTTGTCAACTCGGTCGAGCGCATTCCGGTGGCAATCCTAGATCGTCGCATGGTAAAAGGAAACAATCGTGCAGTTTCTCAGTGGCTCATCAAGTGGTCGGACGGGGATGAATCTAGGGCAACATGGGAGTTTGTGTTGACCTCCAGAAGCGTTATCCTGAAGTGAATTTAATGGACAAGCTTTCCAAGGGGAAGGGAATTGTTACAGATGCAAATGAAGATGACAAAGAAGGTGAAGGACTCTTCTATTAGCCGTTAAACTTTAGCTTGAAACGCAAGCGTTTAAATAACGTCCACCATTGTTACTGTATGGTCGGAACTACGATATCTTACTCCAGCTGTATATAGGTTGGGTTGTAACGATTTCAAAATCATGTTTTGAAACTGAATGATATTGAAAAATCTCATTTCTCTCTCCCTCACGTGTTTTCTGTGTGCGAATCTTCTCTCTTCTTCCCTCCCCAATTCTTTCTTGCCGATACTCGCGTAAAAATTCCCTATCGAATTTATTCGTATAACAGCCTTGTAATCGTTCAGGGAAGAAGAAAGATGTCATTGGATGATTTGATTTCACATCTTTAGATGTTGGCTTCAGTTTCTTCACAGTGATCGTCAACTTTGCTTCTGATCTTCAAGATGCATAAAGATTATTTTGATAGTGGAAAGTTCTGGTTTCAGAATCACTTTGCTGTGTCTTCTTGATGTTTTAGTTTTCTGACCGCTTGGGAAAACAATTTA
>JANIHZ010144859.1:0-10681 GCA_027478365.1 Erythroxylum rufum
TATATGGAGACTATGAATGAAACAAGAATGCCTAACATAATTGGTAGTATTACAGAAGATAATTTTGGGAAGTTATTGAAAGTTGCTCAAGAAGAATCATATCCAGGGTATTCAAATTTCTGACAACTATCATTTATTGTGAAGTTGTTGCATTTGAATGTTTATAATAAATGGAGTAACAAGTCCTTTGACATATTAATTGACTTACTAAATGATGTATTACCTATTGGACACAAGTTTCTGAAATCTTACTATGATGCAAAGAAACTGTTAAGGGACCTTGGATTGGGATATATTTCAATTCATGCTTGCAAGTATGATTATGTTCTTTTTTGGAAGGAAAGTAAAGATCTTCAAGAGTTTCCTATTTATGGTACATCAAGGTGGCAAGTGGATAATGGGAGAGGGAAAAAGATGCTGACTAAAATCCTTTAATACTTCCCTGTTAAACCACGATTACAAAGACTTTTTATGTCAACAAAAGCAGCCATAGATATGAGGTGGCATAAAGAGAAACGCATTGATGATGACATTACGCGTCATCTAGCAGACTCAATGACATGGAAAGAAATTGATAGAAAGTTTCCATAGTTTGCACAAGATTGTCGTAATGCTCGACTTGGATTGGCGTCAAATGGATTTAATCCTTCGTTAATATGAGTACTTCATATAGCATATGGCCGGTGATTCTCTCCCATACAATTTACCTCTATGAAAGTGTATGAAGGAGCCTTTTATATTGTTGTCTTTGCTTATTCCAAGACCTACTGCTCCTTATAAGGACATCAATGTATACAAGCAATCATTAATTAATGACTTAAACGATCTATGGATTACAAAACTTTGATGTTGTTAAAGGCGAAACATTTATAATGCATACTATTGTTTTGTAGACTATAAATGATTTCCCAGCTTATAGGAAATTGTCTAGGTGGAGCACTAAAGGGTATATGGCTTGTCCTGTATGTAACCATCAAACATATTCAATGAGGATACGAAGTACAATATGTTATATGAGTCATCGTCATTATTTAGAATTGGGTGAAGAAGTAAATTGTTTAATGGCACAGTAGAATTGGGTGAAGCTCCTATGCAGTTTCCCGATGATGATATTATTTACCAGTTATCACATTTAGGTGACATTATACCTGGAAAACACCTAAGTAATAGAAGGAGAAAGAGAAATGATGTCGAACTGAATTGGACAAAAAAATCATATTTTTCAACTTGCTATATTGGAAAGAATTATTATTAAGGCACAATCTTGATGTCACGCATATTGAGAAAAACATTTGTGACTCCATTTCAGGGACTGTCATAGGAATTGATGGGAAATCCAAAGACACAATTAAGGCTGGACTAGATTTAGAAGACATGAATATTAAAAAGGACTTGAATTTGAAAAGAAGAGATGATGGAGCATATGTTATTCCCCCTGCTTGTTACAACATGTCAAAAAGTGACAAACAATCATTCTATCAGTTCCTCCAATCAGTCAAATTTCTTGATGGGTATGCATCAAATATAGGTCATTGTATGAATATTACAGAGGGAAAAGTGTCAGCATTGAAAAGTCATGATTGTCATGTACTTTTACAACGATTACTTCCTGTTAGAATATGTAGGTGTTTGTCGAAGGATGTGTTCGTTACTTTAGGTCAATTGGGAGACTTTTTTAAGCAATTATGTTGCAAGACACTTAAAGTTAAAGAGCTTGACAAAATGAAAAAAAGGCATAGCATTGATTCTATGTAAGCTTGAACTATTATTCCCCCAATCGTTTTTATATTATGGTTCATTTGCAATTCACTTACCATATGAAGCAAAACTTTATGGACCGGTTCAATTTTGATGGATGTTTTCGATTGAAAGGTAATTCATATTAAATTCAACAAGTTTTTTCTATGTTATTTGTTTGTAACAATTCCTAAGTTCATAACTGATTATGTTCAGGTTTTTATGCTATCTTAAGCGTTATGTACGTAATAGAGCTCAACCAGAAGGGTCTTTTGCAGAGGCTTATATAGCAAATGAATGCTTGACTTTTTGTTCAATGTACTTAACTGATACGGAGATAAGATTTAATAGACCAGAACATAACTTCGATTTTCATGACGACGGCAGGTTGTCTATTTTATCCCAAAAAGTTAAGCCACTTGGTGCGGATAAATATGTGGAGTTAACTAAAAATGAATTCGAAATCGCCTATTGGCATATTTTGAGCAATTGCAAGAAAGTTGATACATATATGGAGTACGTATATTCCTTTTCATTCAAACAATCATATTACAATTTTCTTCATTCACTTTAAGATCTTACTGTCGTTGTCTTTTTTAAATAGAGAGAACAAAAAGATAATTCGTAGCAAAGGGATTATTAATGTTGAAGAAAGACATAGGCAGAATGTAACACCCCACTCCTGTATGACCCGGACCCGACATCGATGGTGATATCTGAGTCCCTGCCTTGCGAGGGTGGCGTGCTACATCACTCAGTCAAAATGCAGTAGAATAAATTTTTTTTGAAAACATAAACATACACAATGCGGAAAACAATTGACATAAACAGTCATCAGTAATTACAATGACCACAGAGCCCCTTTTTACAAAAACAAATTAATTCAGACTATTGACTTTACAACATGACCTAATCATTTGCACAAAACTTCATAAAATACAATTTTTTTTCAGACACTAATGCAGACGTGAACTGATCCCGACCTCTTTTCTCACTCTACTATACGCCCGTTGCCTAACGAGGTATTCTTCTGGGTCCTGAAAAATAGTTACAAATTTTGGGTGAGTTTTGTGAACTCAGTGAGGTAACCATCATCGATGGTCCCCTCAATTCATGCAACGCATCATGTCACATAACATATACTCACATTGTTGCATATTTGATCACATTTTATAATTTCACTTGAATATAGACAGTTTCACTTGAGCATAGACAGTTCCACTTGAGCATAGACAAATTATACATATCAATTAATTAGACAAACATAGCCAAATGGGTACATGCAACACTCAAGCATAACATAGTTGTTTCATAATCCACATTCAGAAGTACCACATGATTGTTATCACAGAAGCATAAGGCATTTTGTCTTTTACTCAATCAAAGAAATTACATCAAATTCGTATGACATGCGCATGTGACACCTTTCCAATTTATTTCGGTGTTGTGACCGAGCGCCTGAACTGTCCCATATAGGGCTCATTAATAACTGTCCCATATAGGGCTCATTGAACGTTGAGCCTGAGGCTCTGAATCACTTTGAGCTCAAGGCTCTATTTCACTCATTGAGCTTGAAGCTCTAATCATTGGCTACTCTGGTCACAACTGCCATTATATTTTATGCATTCATGATATGGAATGCAACACTCACACATTTACATAAATCATTCGATCATTGGTTTCCCATGTCATCGGACCTTAGTCCGGCATTCGATATTAAGTCGAGAATTCATATATACAATGCATATTCAAATCACATTCAACAATCACAGTCAGTACACTTAGTTCACCCAATTCACATTCAATGAGCACTTCAATAACACAATTCCTAGTGCACAATCATCGGACCTCCTGTCCGGAACCCATATCCAATTACAATTATCATAACCATTCAATAATCATTCAATGTATGAATTTCATTCAATTATAACATAACCAAATAAACCATAAAATAAGACCATCTAGGTCTACTCACAGTACACTCCAGATTAGCAATTGCTTTCATGATCTGGAAACGCCTAGATGCGGACGTTCTATCCTGTATTATTCATATGCAAAACACAATTTGCACACACATTAATAAAAGTACAATCATAACCATCCCATTTTCACATGTGTATATGTGTAATGTATAATGCATGCTCAATGACAATCCCGGGTATTTACTGTACATTCACACTGTATGCCCCTTTTCAAATCATGATTCAATCGTCTAATTTAACTAAGTCTTACACTTCATTTTCATATGATCATTTTAGATTATTCATTCAAATTTGACTCTTTAAGAGTCTAGCATATCCATACACTTGCATCTCAAGAACACTTGCTCATTTTATATCGTAACTCAAGTTCCCGTCATTTCTTTTCTAATCCCCATATGATCTCATAAGATCTAATTCTCTTTCATAATAAATCATTTAATACCATTTTCTTAACTTCCTTGAACAATATCACAAGCATATAAACATTCCCATTCCCCTTTTACACATGCATTTGACACTTTTGATTTCATCCATTTGTTCACTAAGTTTTAACTCTCAATTTCACTTCAAACCTTTCATATATTAGTCCCATAAACCAAGGACCATTCTAGGTTCACTTTAAGATCCATTTGAGGCTTAATTAATATCATTTGTCCAGTGAATGTCCGTTTAACGGACTTGCATGTCCATTTAACGGACCTTTACAGGTCACCTATACCACTTTGAAAATTAGACCCTCCAAACATCAGAATTTCGAAATTTGACCTGAAATAGAAGTTGTAGACCTTGCCATTCCCTTTAAAACAATACTTAGATCATCTCATTCCGAGTTATACACAAAGAGGTATGTCCCTTGAACTAAAGTATGTTCAATTGAGTTTTATGATTTTCTAGATTTCTAACTCTTCACTTACAACATTCACTTCCTCATGCTTAATCAATTATTTCTAGTTCAATACTCATCAATTATCCGTTATTCCAACTCCCTTTCAACTTACTATCATCCATAACCAAATTATAGCCCATTATTGATCATAAACACTTGAAATGAAACACAATCATATACATTTATTCACAACAATTTCAACACTCCATTTCCTAACTTCATGCCAACATTTGGGACTCTTCAAGACAAAATTCACAATCAACATCTTCATAAGAATTGTAGCCAATTGTCTCTAGTTTCATTTAAGCTAAACCTTAACTCATTTGGACAACTATAGAAGCAATTATGGCTATACAATTAGGGCACACTAAAAAATCAAACTATTGAAAATTTCCAGATTTTTCACATATTCATCCTTAACAATCCACTCATCTAATCCATTTTAGACCTAAATCCTCACTTCCATTCCTTCTCCCATCATTCACTACTCAATTTAAGTCAAGATATCATTCACAACAATTCAAGATCCATAAATTAACACAATCAAAAACAGGGCATACACATATATATACTCATCTATACTCATCCAATCCCTCCTTTAACACACCATTCAAATTCTAACTTTCTTTATAAATTTTCATGAATTATGCTCAACATACATATTCAAAACACAACATGAACAACTATTAGCATCAATTAAGATACAAACACAAACAAAACTCAATCATCAAATCCTCATCATACTAACTTCAATTTTACCATATCCATGACATATAACACAAAACTTACTTGATCAGACTTGGATTCCTTCAAGATCTTCAAGAAAACTATCAAGACCTAGCTTCAACCATCAACCAACGATCATCATCTCCAAAGGGGACAAAGAGAGAGGTTTTTATGGTAAACAAAGAAAGAGAGCAAAAGACAAGGGAAAAAAGAAAGAGATGATGGAACTAGGCTTGATCTTGGAAGAAAGCATGATCCATGGAGAAGAAGAGTGATACACGAAGAAGAGAAGAAGAAAAATCCCAAAACAAAACTCCAAGTAGCATTTGAAGAGAGGGTGTCGTGTGTGAGCAATGGGAGAGCTTAAATGAATGTAACTTAGGGTTAATTTAAATAAATACATGGCTATGTAATTGCCATATGTCAAGCTTCAAGCAATTCCTTCTTAATTACTCAATAGCAAGCCCAAGTTCCCATACCAATAGCAAGCCCAAGTTCCCATAATAAACACTTGTAAAAAATTCCTACAGCCATATATCCAAAATTCAATACCATAGACAGTAAATTCTACTACCAGTTATCAGTTGGTCTGCCACTCGGCATTTTTCCTACTCCAGGACTTTACCTCGAAAAATTTCAGAAAATTTTCCTGAAATTCTCCAAAATTACTAAATCACTAATTTCACTCTCCAAATAAATTTTTAATACCAATAACCCAAAAGTCTAAAACAATCACATTTAGGACCAAATATACCGGGAATTTCAATGAATGCATGTACACTTATTTTCATGTGCAACAATTTCATTTTTCACAATATATGTATGTCACATAATGCATGAACATGCAATTGCATTACTAAGTTCTCACTGAACACTCATATTTACTATTTTACCCTTCCCGCTGGTACCGGGATGTTACAGTTTTTCCTTTCCTTCATCATCTTGATAACGTGATTTAGGAGGAAACAAATCATTTATAATGTTTCGTGTATAAGAAAGAGAGAAGACGTGATTGTTTCCTTTTAAAACCAAAACATGCCGTAATTGGTAAGGAAATCACTATAAATTATCTTCTTGATCATGTATATAATTATATCATAACAATTCTTGATTTAATATCTTAAATGGAAAATTATTGCTTCTCAAAACCATGCTCTGATACCACATGTAATCTTTCTTACATGAAAACTTTATCACGTAAATTTAAACACATAAATTTCAGGATCATAGAATCTAATAATTTTTCATAATAACATAAGCGTACCTTGATCCATCATATTTCTGATACTTTCTGAACAGATAATCTCCAATAATCTTCAACAAGATATTTTTAGATTTTGTTTTCTCTCTTGGCCTTGTTTCGTTATTTTCCATATATTTTCTGATGGAGAGATACGTGAAAAACTTAATAGGTAGAGAGATAGAGAGGAAGTAGTTATCAGTTTAAAATTCAAACGACACCTCTTTTCATTATCCTTATTTTTACATTCCATCAACGTAAATACATCACATTTTTTATTTTAATTAAACCCAATATCTCTTATTCAAATAACTAATGGGATTTAATATACTTAAATGATTAAAACAAAATATATGGGTCACATAATGAAATTATCTAACATGATAGACACTCACTCCATTTTCCCTTCTTTCAAGCACTCAAAGGTCAAAAATATTCACTCATTTTTCATTTCATGTTAAACATCAACCATAAGCTTACTAGCTAATCCAATCTTCACTACTAAATATCTAACATAAACATTAATTCGAAGGTTTTTATTTTGGTTGTAATGAGGCCAAGGTAAAGGTAGGGAAAAGATAAAATTGGGGTTTAAATCAAATGACTAATTGAGCATTTAAAATGATTCATACCAATAAAATATAAAACATTAAATTTTTTCTTTTCAATTTGAAACATAACCCTACCAATCTCCTTTACTTTTTCAGTCTCCCCTTTCCCTTCATTTTCTTTTTTCTCTTCCTTTTTTTTCTTTTTCTTTTTGCATGCCATTTTCTCCTTCTCTTTCTTTTTTTTTCATTTTTCCTTTTTCTCTTTCTTCTTCAGTTGATATGATTTGCTTTTTTCCCAATATACAATAACATATATACCTTTTAAATGCTCAACTTGCCCTTACGGCGGGTATAATTAAAACAGATAAACAATAAAGGCCCAAGTTCATGTTTCGGGTTTTTACCAAAAAAAGATTCCATACAAGCTCAAAGGGGCTCACTAAGGATAATATCATGGTGACTTTTTAAGCTCTCAAGTTAAATCCCAAACACCTTCATCACTTTAATGTTTGTATAAGATTATGTAAACTAGTATTCGTAAGCAAGTTCAAAATTTGGTTAACCATGAAAGAATACTCTCAACAACGAATAGTTTTAATTGGTCTCAAACTCTTACTGAAGAAAAGTCTCATTCATCTATCACAACAAGCTAATATCCTTTCAATTAAAATCCAGGTCAATCAACTTATGCATGCAAATATATTTATTCACTTATATTATGCATTTATAATCCCGATTAAGTTCAATTAATAATCAAACATTTTTAACTATTAAACAAAAACAAACAAACACAAAATGTACAACAATCATAGTCAACATAATATGAAATTAAATAAAAGATCTAAGATTCAAACAACATTAATTAATACAAACAATAAAACTAAAAATAATTTAATAAAAAACAATCAAAATAATAAAAGAAAAAGATAGAAATATAATACCAAGATGAAGGTGGACGCTTTCTCGAGCGAGGATTAAAATTCTTTAACAAATCCCTAATCTCCCCAATATTTTCCTCAATCTTGTCCAATCTCTCATTCGTTCACTGTTCAAATACAATAAGTTGATTGGTCAATGATTGATATTTGACAAAATTAGGTGCAATGTTAAACCGCATACCTTCATGTGGTAAAGCGTCATCCCCTTGTGTACCTTCACCTACTTCTCCCCCACTGCACTTACTACTTGAAACTTCTGCTTTCTCATCACTAACAACAACATAACGATCACCTTGTCGCCTAGCAATCTTCATGGACACAAAGGACTGCAAGTCTAAACTAGAATTTCCTGAAACTATATGCATACTTGTTCTCTCAATCAGTAAACCAAAATACTCGGCCAATTTGGGTGATAAATGCCCCAATATCAATTTTTCCATCTCTAACTTTGGCCACATCCATCAGATGCATTCTTAACCACATACCAGCATTAAAGTGTTTAGCATGCACCATACACCACAACACAAACAATTCAGCTTTATAAACTGCACCTTGGCTATCTCCTTTACCAATTATCATACAAGTTAAAAACCTATGAAGATAACAAAACCTATGAAAATAACGAAAGCTAGGGTCCACTAAAGCAGATGATTTAGACCTACTCGGAGAGAAAAAATTTGTTGAGCTTGCAATTTCATTCCAAAATTCTTTAGGACTAAATTCATCATGGTAGCCATATAAATCACTATGTGGAAATCTAAATATACTATTCAAATCATTTAAAGTAAGAGCATATGGCTTATTCATTAATCTAAATATCAAATTAATCACAATGCCATCTTCATTAAAGATCAAATGCAAAGTTATCAAAAATTCTAAAGTTAATTCAACATATGAATTTTTTTTTCTAAATTTTGCAAATTTGTCCCATCCTATATTATGCAACAATTCACTGACTCGGTCTGCAATTCCTAATTCAGTTATAGCTCCATAATCAATAAATCTATTCGGCATAATTGGACGATCTTTTAAAGTCACATACCATAATTGGCTCTCATGAGTGTTAAATTGAAGGCAAGGATTGCCTAAAACAGGGACATCGTCCGCTGTAGAAGATGAAGATGCTCCAAATCTCACATAAGGCATAATCTAAGTAACAATTAAGAATCAAAATATTTTCATAAATCTCAAACCAAACGGAACAATTTATTACTTAATTGGATTTAGAGCAGTTAAATGTAATAGGCAAACATGAAATCCTAGAGTAATATGAATCTAGCATGGTCATAGGATGAAAAAACATTCTACTTAAATATACATCCTTTAATAAATAATAATAAAGTAAAAGATTAAAACAAAAAAGATTAAATAATGTTTTATGTTATCAGTTGTATACTATATCAAAATGTTTTATATAATATCAAACTTGAATTATTTAGTAATGAATCAACAATTCATTAAAAACTGAAGTTTACTATATTCTAAAATCAAAGTTTTTGATTTTCAAAACCATTATCCCTGCTTTTTTATTCATTCTCATACCATAATTGTCATTCCTATCTCATTAATAACTCATTTACATGTTCACCCCTTTTCCAATCCTTTTTTTTTTCACAGGACAAACAAAACTTCAAATTTTATACAATTTTTATCGTTCTTATTTTTATTTCTTTCCATTTATTTAGTAAAATCTATTAACAAAATTAACAACACATCCATTACAATTTCATTAACGCCGAACAATTAAACACAATCCTTACAATTTAACAACTATTTAATAAAAAGCAAAGCGATAGCAAATAGCCAAATCAAAACAAATTATTAACCTAATACAATTCTTAACCGAGTATAAAAACCAAGAAAAAATCAACCAAATCGCACTATAAATTAAAAAATCTATTATATCTTATATCAAATTAAAGTCATAAAAAATGAAATAGTTAACAGTATAAAAAGAATGTATATGAAAAACGAAGCATCGACCCATATCAAAACAAGATGTTAACTAAATACATTTTACTAAATGTTCCAAAATATGTTTAATGATATAAAAGATTACCTATAATTGTAAGCAGCTTCCAACGGAGGTGGAGACACAAAGCAAGACGACGATAGTGACAGACGATAATACCAAAAAGGCAAAGAGGACAGCAATGACCTAACTCAAGATTTGAAGTCCCACGAAGATTCGAACAATTGAATTTTTCACCAGAGAATAAATCTAATTCGAAAAAGAAGATGACAGAACGAGTGTCACTTGTAGGCTAGAATAGGTGTGATTTCAGAATTTGGTTAAAGACTCTAAACTCGGTCACGGGTATGACTTTATTGTCGCACCCAATAAGTTTTTTTATGCTTATTTTAATTAACTAAAAAAAATTTTAATTGGTTTTTTTCAGTCACGGGCGTGACTTAATAAGTCACAACTGTGACTGAGGTGTCCCAATAAGTTTTTTTTTATTTATTTTAATTAACTAAAACATTTGGTTTTTTCAGAGTGAGGTCTTAGATGATATACATTTTAAAATTTTTAGTTAGATATTATATGTAGCGCCCCCTCACCGTAGGGTACACAACGGGAAACCCGAAGGTCACTCCGACGAGTATCCCACGATAAAGGT
>JANIHZ010144875.1:0-10680 GCA_027478365.1 Erythroxylum rufum
ATAGTATTAGATAGAGAGCATTAATTGGAGATCCAAACTAGAAAATTTTGAGATAAAAAAGGATTAATTTTAGAGCAAAAGAAAGGATTTCCATAAAGATACAAGTGAAGATTTCAAGATCTATAAGAATGAGTTCTTTTATTTCGTATTATATCTTGATTCTTGTTGGTTTTCTTTGTCATAGTATGAACTAAATTGGGATAGATCTAAATGAGATGAACGTTATAACTATTTTTTAGATTTATTATTTGGTTTAATGAAAGACCCAAGTTTTCTTGTGAGCTATTCATAATTACTTCTCATATTCAAATTAAAATTTGCCAGCATATTTTTAATTTCATATATAGGGATTAAGAAATTATATGTATGAATAAACCGTGGCATGAATAA
The DNA here is from genome assembly GCA_027478365.1 of Erythroxylum rufum. Lineage (NCBI taxonomy): Eukaryota > Viridiplantae > Streptophyta > Magnoliopsida > Malpighiales > Erythroxylaceae > Erythroxylum > Erythroxylum rufum. Next base: position 391 of record JANIHZ010144875.1, read on the forward strand.
TAAGAATTGTATGGAATCCTAAAAATAGGAACATATAAATCTTTTGGGTTAAAATCAAATCTAATAAAGGAAGTCACGTAACAACTTATGAATTTTTAGGGGTTTTGAGTAAAAAAGAGATTTTAATCAATCAACTTAAGGTTATAAGTTGTATTTCTTATACAAGAATATGATTATAACTTTGACATTTTTGATTGTCTAAGAAACTAAGGTTAATAATTGAATCAAGATAAATTTAAGTATAAAAAGGTTCTAAGTCGATTTTGTAAATGGATTTTGGTTATTTGTTGATTGCTTCATTTTCTTTTATTACTTTGGCTTATTATTTTATATTAGTGATTCTAATTCAGTTAATCACTTCATTTTGTTATATTAGATAATAAAAAAGATCATTATTAATAACACTTGTACTCCTCATAGGAACGATACTTGCATTTACTAGACTATACTATAAGAGCGATAGATGCACTTGTCTAGTTAATCGTTAGTATAGTTTAGAAATCATACATCAAAGTTATTAGCACCATTGCCTGTGACTAGGATACTAGGAACTTTTATTATACCTTTTAATTATATATGTCTATTTTTTTTTTGCAATGTAAGGTGAATGAATATTCTTACAAAGGTCAATTGATTAAAGATATTCTTTTGGAGGAAAAAGCCTCAATCATGGCTTTTTTAGAAACAAAAATAAAACCTTATCATTTGAAACCTAGTTTCAGCTTTTTAGGTTCTAATTGGATTTTACACTCCAAACACAACCATCATTTTAATGGAAGAATAATATTAACCTATAATGCTAAGAGGGATAAGGTGACTGTTATGAGGGCTTTTGATTAATTTATACATCTAGATTGTAAGTTAAAAGGAGTTCCTACCAAATTTGAATCACGATCATCAGTAAATTTTGAATTTTTGAGGAAAAAATTAGTAGGATGTGAACATTTAGTCCAACTTATCTTGTCCTTGGCTTTTAATTAGGGACATAAACTTTTTATTATTTGCCAAAGAAGTAGAAGGGGGTATAATTAGAGTTAATGGAATTGATAAGGAGCTTAAGAAGGTTACCTAATAGTTGGAAGTAATTGATTCGTGATATTTTAGAAATCTATTCATTTTGGCAACAGGGTGATTGATTTATCAAGAAGAAGCTGGATAAGGCTCTTGTTAACTAAGAATGGTTGGACCATTTTCCTTACTCATTTGCCTATTTTGACCTTACAATATGATCCGATCATTCCATGATTGAATTTCATAAGCTTAGTCCATGTCCTATTTTGAAAACTACTTTCAAAATTTTCAATTTTCTAAAAAAAAGGAGATTTTGAGGAGTTAGTAAGGGGATTTTGGACCCAAGATATCAAAGGTTACATAACATTTCAATTAGTGAGGAAATTGAGTTTGTTAAGGATAAGCTTAAAGAAACATCACATTTTTGACATAGCTCTACTTCTGAAGATGGCTAGAGATAAGCTTAGTTATTCTCATAAGGAGCTATATGATAATCCTATTGATAAACCCTTATTAAAGTAGGAGGGTGAGGCAATTAAGGAATATAATTTAGCTTTAACAAGTCATAACTATCTCATGAAGTAGAAAGCTAGGATCTCTTGGCTTAAGGAGGGGGTAACAACATATTTTTTTTTCTCATAATGTTATACTAGCTAGAAGAAATGGAAACATAATCTCTATGTTACTAGATAATGATGGTAACTTATGTATAAACTTGGGAAAAATTGAGAACTAGCTATAAATCACTTCAAAACTATCATAGGTCATGATACGAGGGATGTCCTTAGTAAGTACTCATTCAATGAATATATCAAGGACAACATAGTAGATATCTAAGGGTGTTTATAGAGTAGATATCTGCTCATGATTCTACAGCTTCCTTTAGCATTAAGCCAAATGGTGTTCCTACTTTTTTCTTCAAAGGTTCAAGAGGCATAAGGTAAGGGGATCCCCTCCCCTTTATTTATTGACATTAGTTATGGAAGCTTTCTCTAGGATGATCAACCACTACATTTCTAGGGATATTAGTTGCATCTTTAATCATAAAGTAGACTCTCTAATTAATCATGTAACTTCTGTACATGATGTGATCTTATTATGTGGCTTTGGCCCCTACTCTGTTAAATTACTTATAAAAGTTCTCAAGAGATTCTCCCAGCTATTTGGACTAAAGATGAATATGAGTAATATCTATTTATACAATTCCTTAGATATTCAGAATGCTAATATTCTAAGTAAAATTACTGGGCTTGCTATTAACTCTAACCGTTTCAAGTATCTAAGAATTCCCATTACTACTAAGAAACATAAATATGCTAATTGTGTGCTTCTTTCGGAGAAATTCAAGGAGAAGATTAATGGCTGTAAAAATAGATTCCTCTCTATTTCTAGCAGATTTCAGCTCATCTCTTTGGTTCTTAAAAACCTGAGTGTCCATTGGTCTACCCATCTTTTCATGCGTAGGAAGTTGACTAAAAAGATTGAGAGATGTACAAAAAAGTTTCTTTAGTTTGGAATGACTAATGATTCTAAGAAGGTAAAGGTTAGATGGAGTTACATATGCTTACCTAAAGAGGAGGGAAGTTTTAGGACAACTTCCCTACAAGTCATGCAAAATATTCTTATTGCTAAAATAATATGGAAGGTTTTAACTAATAAGGAAGTTCTATAGTATAAGTGGATTAATGAGTACTATTTGTTAAGCAAGTTTTAATTTTATACGACCCTCAATATAACATAAGTGCATGGGTCGTGAGTGTAGTATATGAGGTGTTGATCCCTTTAGGGGTTGGTGAACTAATTGAATTCTAAGTTGTCTAAGGCCTAAATGATAATTAAAATGAAAAGGAAAACTAAACAGAAAAGTAAAGAAGTGAATATGGATTGATTGAAACTGAAATTGTAAAATTATCACAAAGAAATAAAAGTTGAGCAACACTAATGAATAATAAAAATCACACAAGATTAGTAGATTATAAGAAGGGGGATTTATCTTATCATCAAATGCTAACATGTTTACTTTTGAGTTAATACGGTATCGGTCCTAGACTTTTGAAGTGTGGATTACTCTTTCTCGAGTTATAATCATTAAACCCTAAATCATAACCCCTAATTGAATTATGGAATTTGCAGTCTCTCAATTAACAAAAAACCCCACAATTCCAATTTGATCTTAAGCCCTCTAATAGACTATTGAGTCCTCAATCGAGATCTCTCTCTTCATCTAAATTATCGATTTGATTATTTGCGTGATCTATTAGATTTTTTTAACTCTCATTACCCAATCTAATTTTTTTCTATCAGTTCACTCTCTCAATTTGTTACCATAGCATACAAATACAACAAATAATCACAATACCTAATGTATTAATATCAAAAGAAATCACATTAACATTGATTCAAGAACAAATCCTTAAGGAGTTTAGAACATCATCATCAAACCCAAATCCATCACTATCAAATCCATCTCATACATTTAAAAGATAGAATAACAAAGATGAAATGAAAATGTCACTTGGAAGGGTTGAGATGGATCGAGAAGACAACAATAATAACAACCCTGCTTCTTCCCTCTTCCTTTCTCCTCCTTCTCTCTTCTTCTACTCGTTCCTTGGATCTTTCCTAGTGTAGCAATGGAGGCTTGAAAATTAAAGTTTTTTTTAAAACCCTCTTTGTAGTATTTTCTATTTAGGGTAAAAACTGGGTTTTACTTGGGCCCAAAAAGTTTGAAATATCCCTTGAAAAGTTAAGTTTATAAGTTGGTCCGTGTTTACTGTTGCACAAGCCATGATTGTGGCTTATGGGATTTTTCTTCTACCACAATCGTGGCTTATCCATTTTGCTTCTGTCATGATCATGGCCATAATTGTAGGCCTGGATCTTCCACCGGGCTTCCTCTAAGTCTTCTTCATTCTTCGATATCTGATCTCAAACACATCAAGGCACCTCCAATACACAAAATTAAAGCTCAATAGTATGCTCTAACCTATATAACACTCAAAACCCAAATATTTAACCAATTATCATAATTCTAAACCTAAACATATATGAATCAATTAATTAACACTAAAAAAATACTAAAATGCCTATTAAAGCATCATGCAACCTACAACTATCACATCCTCACACTTGAAATTTTGCTTGTCCTCCACCAAAAACAAAACAAACAAAACACAAACACACTAAAAAGCAACACACACAAATGAAATAATAGTATAATAACATTGAACTTCATGAAATAAATTTAACTACAAACACAATCCTTCAAGTGGTTCTAACCTATTAACTTATGAAATATGTTTTTAAGTACTTTGGACTAAATATATATGCTAATCAGAACTTAATGTCAATTTCATTCACTCTTATCAATTATACACTTGCATTGATAATTCGTTAGTCAAATGAAATTGTAACTATCCCTAAGTAGCCTTTCATAAAAAATCAAGCTATGCACAAAGATCGGAAGGATTTATTAAACAACGAACTATTTTTGTTAATTTTCATTAACATGAACCTAGTCTTTTGACGTGAAGGCAAACATTTATGATGAATATCTCCATGTTACTCAATTAGGTCATGTTTTTATTAAGAGGCTTGGTTAGAATGTCATTATAACTTTTTGACGTGAAGGAAAATATTTGTGATGATTGTCCCCTGATTACTTAGCTATATCACATTCTCAACTAGCTACTAGCTCTATTAATAACCTGATTTGTTTCAAAAAAGGCCAGCGAAATAGTTATTTATTAAACAAAACACATTTTTTTAATGTTTTCTTGCATACTTCATTTCTTTAGCTAATCATTCTCATGAAAAGATACTCACGATGCAACTTATTTGATTAACCTAAAATTATAAATGAATGTGTCAAATTCCTAGGGTGAACGAACTATCATCATATCCTAACTAATATTCATATTTAACCGAAACAACTTAGGACACTAATTTCAAAAGCTAATAAATCTTAGCAACTTAAAAGACTATGTTTAAAGCTAAACTGATTCCGTCAAGTCCTAGCTATTGACATATTCACACAAGTAACATCATGTAAACCTAAACAAAACTAACATATAGTTTGCAAAATTCACATTCAAAATAAAAACATATAATGCACATAACGTAACCCTCCCCACAATTGGACAACTTATTGTCCTCAGTGTGAGAAGGGCATATAACATACAAGTTGAGAATCAAAACAAAATGATATGAAAACATAAGAACAAAATAAAGAAAAAAAATGAAAAGATAGCGCATAAAGACCCGTTATGGCGATTAAGGTGGTGATGGTGATGAAACCAAATCTGTTTGACATCGAAGTTACTTTCTTATCTTATAATTAATTCAAATAGAGTAAGAGAATTAGTAATCCAACCCATTCCAAATCATTAAGACTTATTTATAGAATTTAAAGCAAATCTAACTGCATAATAATTTAAATCTAACTACTAAATGTACTAAGTTATGGTCATTAGCTTGACCTTGCATCTTTTAAAACTCAGCCGGGATCAATTATAAGTGGCTTGCTTTCACCCGTGTTGCCTAATTTCAGCTTTATAGCTTGTAAATAGTTACATATTGGAAGATAATCAGACGGACAATGTTGATAAGATTAAGATAACCAATTAAGTTTAGTAATGTCCTTTTGACTAACAAACTATATATTATGCATGTTGAATTATATGCTTTATATGTATGATATTTTACATGCAATTTTTGTTTGATAAGATGAACAAGATTAAATCTCTCGTTAAAAGTATTAAGTACATGTTTTGAAGATGATTGTTGCCTTCCATTGTCATAAGAATAAACCAGAGTTATGTTTATTATCAGTCTTGTTGAGCAAACTACTTTAACTTGAATATATTTAGTCTTATGACAATGAGTTCTACTTAACCAAATTCGTGTGATTTGGAACAACAATTCATGGTCATATGAATTTGAAGGCAAAGTTAGGGATGACATATAAGATATGTTATGGCAAGAGTTCTCACCTAATAGTTCTAGAAGTCATATAAAATATGATTGATAAAGTATCTACCTAATGTAAGTTTAGTTGGTTTGTTGAGCAAACTCAATATCAGATATATTTGAATAGGATCTTAACCCCCTAAAGAGATTAGATTAATCTTTCTAACTAGAAGTGAGGGTTATTATTTTGAATAAAATAGTGGGAGTAACTAAATACATAATTAAAGTCCTAATCTTATTTGGTAGTCATGACATATAATTAATTACTTGGTTTTCTTACATTTACATTTTGTTATAAGTGGAATTTACCTTGTTTAGTATAGTTGATACAAAGCATTAGTGAACTAAATTTCTTAGAAATATGTTATATTTAAGATTAATACTCAAAGTTAGATAGAAAAATTATATGTTCATTATGTAATTTTGCTATAATCCCTGTTGAGGATTCAGTGACAAAGTTTTAGAGATATGTCAAAACCATATAGATGACAAAATGTAATGAAATTTTAAGTTGACTAATATCTCATAAAATCTCTAAAACCATATAGATGATAGAATGTAATGAAATTTTAAGTTGACTAATATCTCATAAACTTTGATCACAACATGTATGACGTATGTCAACACTATGATAGCAAGATGCAAGATGTTACACAGAGTAGAGCTGAAAGGTATAGTACTTTGATGAAAATGTTTCATTCAATTTAGCCTACAAAATGCATAAATGTGGACATAAATTAAAGGCTTTGCTATAGTATGTTAATAGTTATCATAAGAAGAAAATGATTGCTTGACTTTTCTTGTCTATATGTAATATGATAAAGTTCGTATATATTTATAATTCATGCTTTTGAGTAATTAATACTGAATTCAGATTCAACATTATTACAATGTTCAATGCATGATAAGAAATAGATTTTTGAGTAAAAGTAAGTGATCCGATTTTATACAAATAATTTGTATTTTTTATATCAATGGAAACTTACTTTTAATATAAATGGCAAGTATACAAAGTTAGATAACCAAGACTATCCTTTTATGCGATGTTGGTTAAATCAATATGATAAGAATCATAAAGTTATATATAAGGGCATATTTATCCTTTTGATTATGAATCATATGAAACTTTTGAAGCTTTTTAAGTTGAAGAATAACTAAATCAATCTTTGGTAAAAGAATGATGATGGTATTGAATTGTTAAATTTATACATGTGATATATTGGATGGAATAACAATTTATAAAAGGATGATATTTATATTTCATTAGATTACTAATGACTTTATGTGATATAGTCATATGTATTAAATGAAATAATAATTTAAATTTTTGAAAAGTTCAAATAGTTTAAATCTAATTAGAAATTAAGCATTGAGAATACTGAAGCACTTTGGAGACCAATTTAGCAATTTTTAAATTTTTATTTATCTATAGGAAATAAGATTCTCTGGTGAATACATTTATAAGAAAATTCTATAAGAGTATTGATTTGTGTAAGAAGAAAAATATAATATGAGATATAATATGATGGAATATTATTTCCTTTATAGCCATGCTTAGTGCAATGTCTTACCTTCAATAGTTCCAATTAAATCAATTAGTAAGATTTCATATTAGATATGAAATGCTACGTCTTTTAAAGAGTCAAAGTTAATGATTCAAGGACATGATGCTTAGTTGAAGCTTACATTAACTGTAAGGTTTAGAACTTAATTGGATAATAAAATGTTATGAGATGTCCAAAAGGTTAAATATACTCTTACAAATCCATTGAACAAATTGTTTGATTCAATGTGTACTTATAGGAGAATGGTTCTCAAGATAAGTAGTAAGAGTAAGAGGAAATTTGAAAAGGTCAAATCATCTCATGACAATACATCTAATAAGAACTATTGCTTTTATTTATACATTTGACGTATAATTAAAATGACAGGGTACAATGAAAGATTCACTTTTATGATGAATTTAAAAAGTTTGTTTCAAAGATGATTGTGAATTTATTATGTCTATAAGAGGGTTAGCGGGAGTATAGTTATACTCTTCAGTGGGAGTATGTAAAGACATATTGCTCACAGAGAACAATAATTTTAATTTTCAATTGTTGAAAATATAATTGTCCATGAATAACTCTTTTTGGATGTATTTGAGTTTAAGATGATAAGAATATTACTTTAGAAGTAAATTCTAATGAAGTTATATTTTACTTAAAACAATATCATTTAAGATTAGAAAGGTTCCAATGTAGCAATAGTTGCTAATCAAGCGATAGTAACCATAATACATTTTTCATTTAGTGGAAATGATTAATTGGATCAATAAGTTCGTTAATGAACTTGATATAGTTCCTTGCATTGCTCAAAATAGTAATGCACTATAGAACATTATAGCTCAAGAGCACGTAAAAGAAGCTAAGTTCTCATCAAATATTTAAGGATGTATTTAAGAAAATGTTTTTAATTATAATGATAATTAATATGGAAGTTAATTTAAGCAAGTGCTCATTATAGAGAATTTTATAGGATTCTCTTATTAAGCCATTATCCCAACAATAGCATAATCGTCATATAGTAATATGGTATAAGGTACTTAAACAATTCCCTATAACTAGGGATGGCAAAAGGTTGATCGGGTTAACTGGGCCTTGGGCAGGCTCTGGTCTAGGCTGCCGAGCTTTAGGCCAGGCTCGTGCTTTGGCTCAAGCAAAAGGTTGATCGGGTTAATTGGGCCTTGGGCAGACTTCAGCCTGGGTTACCGAGCCTTAGGCTAGGCTCGTGCTCTGGCCCAGGCTGCTCGAGCCTGGTAATGCAAAACATTGTCATTTTTGATCATAATTAAATGACAAAATAATTTAAAGGCATTCTTTATTATAGACATATTAGATGTATATGATAAATTCCATGGAATAATTACACATCTCAAATGAAATTATAATGAAATTGTAATTATAAGATTCATATTGTATTTATGTATTATCCTTAAATTGTTCTTAGTCATTATTATATTAAGACTGGACATCATTAAAACTTAAAAAGAATAGCACACGTTATGTCGCGACCCAGAACCACATCAGGCACATGACAACCGCCGCATACCCAGGCTAAGGATACTCACGATATGCTTAACCCGACTTTGCAAGGCTAACTGAATATTCTTTGAAAATATTTGGACAACACAATCGCTATATTTTGAAAATCCTAAAACTCAATTAAATACCTATAAATCAGTTTTAAATGTACTTTTATATTCACATTTAAAACTCTACCACAACTTCTTGACTTTTAAGTCTACTCAAGAGTAACTCAACAACAGTACAAAAAGTTTATATATAAGGTCATTTACAAACCACAAGATAGTCAAAAGTTAATTTACAAAATCATAAAGCATATCAACATAACCAACTTAATAAAAACAGTTCATGAGCCATTATACAACGAAAGTACAAAACAGAAACTACCCACGTGCGGTAATGCCCTAAAAAAGCCAAAAGACTGCATGATACACTCAGAGCTTCAAGCTCACTAAATTAACCTGTATGGTTGGAAAGCAGAGGAGGTGAGTACACTATGTACTTAGTCAGCAGGAACAACATATATCGCAAACAAAACCCTATACACACCAAAATGGTCTAGAAAACCTAAGGACGGGTTTTTCACGCATCTAGCATGCACATAACCACCTATGAAGTGAATATACATGACATAGAAACACATAGGCCTAGCTTATGAGTCAACATATACTGGTTAGGTTCCAATTTCAGTAAACAAAAACATAAAAGCATCATATGTATAAATCAAATCTCGTCAGGAAAACAAATCTCATAATAGGACAAAACAATAATGTGTGTCGCCATTAGTCGGCCAAACTACTGTGCACACCCACCGATTCCTAGTATTGTCTCAACTTTCATCTATGATGAGTCTGGACTACAGTTGACAAGAGCGTCATGACTCTAGGTGATGACCTCGTCGGTAACCAGACCTCTAGGTATGGAATCACCCGCAAGTCCAGTAGAAGGTGTCGATATGACTTTTATGTACTAGCATCAAGGGTACGTGAGTTGCTTAATATGTTGTGCTTAGCACAAGATTGGCCAATCGTTACCTCACCAATCACAAAAATCATATACAAATATTACGTACTAAAATCAAGTAAGGTACCATGCCTTTATTTATCGGTCCAACCGATAAAATGGAACCTTTCCATGGCTCTACGCCCAAAGAGAACACATACTTGTAGCATACATGACTTGATTATGCATATGTAAGTTCCAAAACATTATTTCATGCAATAAAAGTCATCTTTTGCACTCCAAG
>JANIHZ010144961.1:0-10675 GCA_027478365.1 Erythroxylum rufum
TTATAATGAAATGAAATGGGATGGGATGGAAGAGGAGGGTTTCATATTACATCCCATTCCATCCTAAATAGTAAAAATGAAAAACTTCCGATTTAGGGGGTTTAGGTGGAATGTAAAATGATACACTATATTACATTATAACCCCTTCATCCAAACAACATTTCACTATATTATATTATGAACCCTTCCATCCCTTCCAAATAACAATTTTCTAATGTTATATCCATTTACGTTCCATTCTATTATAAACTATTCCATTCCATTCCATTAAAAACTTTACGTCCAACTAAACATAGCCTAATGGATCTAATGTTTTACCGTACATTACTATTTAAATAATACAAGGAACTATAACAAGTATTTTAAAGAAATTCTAATGATCATTTCCATTAAGAAAAACGTATTATGACTTGATTAGTAATTGATGCTACCTTTCTAACTCAAGATAATATTATTCTAAGTGAAATATACCTTAACTATGAATTTAAACTAAAGTTTATACCTATATAACCTTGAAATCAAATATTAACACATACATAGAATAATAGATATCTTTAGTATTTCATAAGTATAATATTTCTTAAATAATAAATAATTTCAGTACATTGTCTATGTACCTAGACTAGAATAGGGAAACAACTTTTATATCTATCTTTATAGATATAATTTACAAGATTAAGTTGTTACCTTTTCATATCCAATAAGAGTTTTTTTAAGACTATTATGTTTTCGGAAATTGAAAATATGAAAAATAGTATGTCATTACATACTCCCACTAACCTTCTTGTAGACATGATAAATCTCACAATCATCTCTAAAATAAACTCTTTAAATATATCATAAAAGTGAATGTTTCAATATTGACAAACCTTTCAACTACACATCAAATGTATCAATAAAAGCACTACTTCCAATCGGATATACGATCATGAGATTTAAACTTTTTTGAACTTTATCTTAGTCTCACAACTTATCTTAAATTTTTTTCTCCTATATGTATTCATTGAAATGAACATTTTGTTTATTGGATTTGTAAGATTATATCCTACCTTTTGGATATATCATAACTTTCTACTTTTCAAATTAGTTCTAAACTTATTAGATAATATATGCTTCAACTAAGCACTATATCCAAAATCATTAATTTTGACTCTTTTAAAGTCTTACCAGTCCATATCTAATATGAAATCTTGCTAATTAGTTTAATTTGGAACTGTCAAAGGTAAGTTTTGCTTTTTTACAAATGAAAATTGAATTAAGCCATAAAAGGTTGACATTCATAATGTCTTACAATAGATTCTTAATAAGAGAAAGTTCAACCAAATAAGGTAATCAGGCTGCTAAGGATAGTGAAATTTGTAAAAACATACATTAGAAAACAACTACATCACCAGCTGCTAATGTAATTTGAATCTAACATAATTTTGATATGAAAAGTAGCTATATGAATCCTAATGACATTAATAAGTTCAGCTATGAAAAGTTCATAGCTTCTTTTAATATTGTGGAAGATACTCCTATTCTTTCATCCCATATACGTAGGAACAAATAGGATAATGATATGTAGAAACACCATCTGCACTTCTTCCTAACATGTTACAAGTTCAAGTTCCATGTTATGATCTGTTGCCACTCCACTAGTGGGTTACTAATTGAATATTTCTAAAAAATTGTTTTACAAGAACCACTTATGAATTTACATTGGAAAATAGATGTGAGGAGATCTCCAAATGTCTTTTACAAAGACTGCACCAGTATATCAAGTAGTTAAACCTAGTTATTCTATCAATAGTGGGTAGTTTTTCTTTTATAACTCTCCATAAGGTTGTTGCAGTTCTAAGAAGATTATATTTGCACAATACTATTTTATACCAAGACACATTCCTAAAATTTAGCTAAAAAAGCTTCTTACATTATGTGTGATGTTAAAATTCCCATTCGCACTAGGACACCATCAATTCTTGTCCTCTATATTGACCTTTAACTCCATATTATTGAAATGTTGATAGATGCATATTTAATTATATTTATACCCCATATTTGATGTCTTTTTGTTTGATATATTATAATTTTATTGTATATTTGGTATTAATTTGCTCCAAGTGCTTTTATAGGTTATAATTATCTTCACGGACTTAAAAGAGAAGAATTAAGATGAAAAAGTGGCATAAAATGAGGATTTGAAGGACAAAAGGGATAAACGGCCATACATCAACCCATATACTTCTCTTAGGCCTTGCAGATTCATAAATTCTAGGTATTTTGGGTTATGCACGGTTTCATATACGATCATGTATCAGATTATGCATCTCCTAGAACCTACAAATTATTATAAAAGACATGTTCGAAGGCAAAATAAAGGATGGGATGGATAGAGTCATTTAAAGACTTTTAGAGTCGACCCAATAGGCGATTTTGATCCAATGAAGTGGAAAATGTGAACAATTCATTGAAACTTCTACCTGCAAGAATATTCGATAGGAGATAAAAAGGGAGATTTAGAATTATGAACACTTTATTTTATATTCATTTTTCTTTATGTTATTGTTTGATTTTATCTTCAATCATATATAATTAAATTTGTTTAGTGTCTTGGTAAGATAAACCCTATGTTTATGCTTTAACATATTTTGATTAACATATTATGATTGACATATTATGATTCGATTACGTGTTTAATTTATGCTCTAATAGATCCAAAATATTAGATCATAACCTGATTTCATAACATAGAAATTGAGAAATGCTTGTATTAATAAATCTATTGTAACTGAAAGGAGTTTATTGCAACCCTAAAGATAGGATGACATAAATCCTCTGGATTAGGTGAAACCTAATAGCAAAATTCACAAGTCGGTAAAGCAATCCTATAAACTTTAACCTAAGTAATTCAATTATAGCCTTAGGATTAGTTATTAGACTTGAGAGAGCTATTAGGATACCATAGGAGTTTTCAAGGTTTAATAGTCAATAAAACAATGGCATAATAAAAGATCAGCTAGTTAAGGGTTTTAGGGGTATTTTTAACCTAGACACTAATTTTTGATATTGATAGTTTTCTAAAAGATTCGTTATTTCTCTATTCAGTCTTATTGCCTATTTTATTTTATTTGCTTAAATTTTATCTTCTTTAATTAAAAATAAAAAATAAAAAATAAAAAATCCAATTCATAGACTAGATAAGAGAATAATGGTAACTACTAGTATTCATCGTTTTCGTGGGATTGACTTATACTTGCTGGTATTAGCTATAGCTATATTGTGCACTTATGGTTATTTCATAATTGACGAACTACACTTAGGTCAATCAAGTTTTTAACATCGTTGTCGAGGACTTTGGTATTAGGAACACCTGAATGTTATTACTCTAATCATTATTTTTATATTTATTTTATTTTATTTATTTTTACTACATCTTGTGTATTTTTGGCTTATTCATTTAGTTATCTTTTGAACCTCTTTACATGTATAGTGGTTTGGTGGTTTATTTTAGGAATTGAGATTTAACTTCACAGCTATAACTAATAATGGATGGATGGGGCGGACAATACTTTTATGAGAGCCAGAATATGTCTTCGCAATCTATAACCTCACTAAATGGGAGAGAGCTTTCCTCACATGTTTTCTGAGGCTCAACCAATGTCTACGTTGGGTTGCAACATTTGTGTGAGTATTTATTACAATTATGAATGTCGAGCACCAACTTATATATAGGAGAAACTGAGCATGTACAATCAATTTTAAGGTGCACTATACAAGAATAGTTATAATTCGAAGTGGAGCAACTCTTATGCCTATGGATGGAATGATTACATTTCAGCTGAAAATTTATAACACCAAGCACCTTTAGTTAATGAGCCAACTCTGGAAGATATGATCGCCAATTTCATTCAAGAATCAATCATGAATGATCAAGAAACAGAGGCTCATATATAAAACATAATGAATAGGATCAACCAGCTGGCAAAGATAATATCTGACGAGATGTAAGGGAGTTTGCCTATTTTTGTCGAAACAAATCCTAAAGAAAATGGAATGGAAATCACCTTAAGAGTGGAAACAAGCTCCTAGAAGAAGAAGAAGAAGCAAAAGAATAAGAAAGCATTATAAATAAAATAATGGAATGCCTTGCTGTACTTAAAGCTAATTGACATGAATTTGAAGGCAGGGTTTCTTCACCTAAATATCATGAGCATAATACAGAATACTATTGGAGCCTATTAACGCAATTGAGTGAAGAAAAGATAAAGGTTGGCTTCATGGATGAAGTGGAATTCTAAGAAAATTTCGAGGTAGCTATTGTTGTTGTAGAGGAGAATGTAGATATGACAAAGGCAACAAACGTAGAAGAAGAGGAAGTCTCCATCCAAGAAGAGGAAATAAAGGAGTGACAAACGATAATTGAAGAAGAAGATGAGCCAGAATCCTTTGTCCATAAAGAGAAAGAAGAAGAGTGGACAAAGGTAGTTGAGGAAGAACAGACAGAGGATCCTAATAATGAAACTATCGATGAGTCATTGGTAGTCACTCTGAGTACAGAGGGTTTCTACTTCGACAAACTGTTTGAGTCAACTGGTGATTCAGGGGGTTTTGTTATTCCCTCTTTTATTAACATTTTGTCATTAAAAATGGAATTAGTGCATGCAGTTGGAATTATTAATTTGATAAATTATGTCCTTATTGTTATCTTGCAATAGGTGACTTACTTATAGGGTAAAAAACCCTTTCGCGAAGAAATAGGTGGAAGCATGCCACTGATTATAAACCTATAATGAGGGCAAACATGCAAGGTACGTCGAGCTAATGACATTAAACAAATGTTGCATGGGAGGTAACCTTTGAGTTATGATAGATTTTGTTTTATGTTATTTTATTTTCATATTTTTAGTTATTTTCATTTTCATTTTTATTTTATTTTATCTTTTTATACCTTTTTCTTTATATTTTGCAAGGATGTAGTCTACTATTGGAGGGATAAAAAATTAGAAAACTTGTCTTATTCACAAAAGTATCAACTTAACCTTCTCACTTATTTTTAAATGCTTATATTGCGTATATTAAGGACAATGTGCAACTTTAAGAGTGAGGAAGAGGTTAATGATTTTTAATGATTTCTTTAAGCTTATTATAATCTTGATTATTAAATTTTATTAAATGATATCTTAAATTAATTAAAATCTGTCCATCAATACTTTTTTTTTTGTTGCATATTGACTTGAATTGGTATGCAAAAGGATGATAGTTAGAATAAAATTACTTTTATAAGTCATATTTTTATATTCATAGAAATAATCAAGTTGAATAAAATTGCAAACTATTTACACACAAATAACCATCTCTTTTATGAGTTTTTGAGCCTAAAAGCAAAATTAAAAAAAAAAGCTCTTTTATATCTTTCGTGTGTGTTATCATGCATAGTTGAATGATTCTAGAACTTGCTTTTATTGTACATATTGATATCATATTTGTTAAATTTGAAGCATTGAAATGATGATGGCACTTAGGTTCAACAATTTATGTTAGCCTATTTTATTTATATAGTTACCTTACTTTAAAATTATCTTTAGGAATAATCAAGTTAAGCCTTAGCCTTTTTCATTGATTAAACCCACATATTAACCTTTATCCTAATTTCTTTGAAGCCTTTTTAATTGTTTTGAACCCTGACAGTTATTTATATCATGTGATTTTTTGAAACATGGAAATTTTTTAAGGGTCTATTATTTCTTTAATTATGATACTGAATGCCTAAAATTGTTTTTTTTTAAAATATATTAGTATACGAGCATAAGAAAAGTTATGAATAAGTATATGGTACCAATGTAGTTGTAATGAAAAGACCTGTATATTTGTAAACAAGTTTCTTAAAATTTCTTTAGTAAATTTCCTTCAATTTAACCCTCTTTGTTATCTTAACCATATCATATCTAAAACTCATTACAACCTTTATAAAGACCTTATAATTTCTGTTTTTAGTTTATACATAAATGGTGGAGATGTGATAATATTGCAAGCTTATACTAAGAGTTATACTATGCATTGATTAAGAGTTCTGATACTTTTCATTCTAAACACCTGAGTGTATTAAGTGAAATCTTGGTGAGGGAGTAAAGGTTTATGCTTTTGATCTCAATGTGATTATTAATGTGATCACTATTAATATTAACTTAGGAAGTTAATTTTAGAATAACTTGAGTCCAATTGTATGTTAATTTGATTAATATGACATGATGATTTACAGTAAGGATGGACATATCAAGCTTAATGAAGGGTAGATGTTGTAAGATTTATAATTTTGAATCTGTCTTGCTTAAGGATAAGGAAAACCTTAAGTGTGGGGATGTTTGATAGATGCATATTTGATCATATTTATACCCCATATTTGATGTATTTTTGCTTCATATTTTACATTTCTATTGTACATTTGGTACTTAATTTGCTCGAAGTGCATCTATAGGTTATAATTGTATTCACGGACTTAAAGGAGACCAATTCAGATAAAAACATGACATAAAAAAAGATTTGAAGCATATAAGGGATACATGGTTGTGCATCAGCTCATGTACTTCTCTCAAGCCATGTAGATTTGTGAATTCTTGGTATTTTGGGTTATACATGGTTTGGTAGGCAGTCGTGTATCAGACCATACATCTCTTAGAACCCTAAAAATTACTATAAAAAGACATGTTCGAAGGTAAAATAGAGGAGGAGATGGGTAGAGACGTTCAGAGACTTTTAGAGGCTATTCAAGGGGCTTTGATCCAAAGAAGTGAAAAAACACGAAGAATTCATCAAAAGATCCCAGAGAATACAAGATCAAACCTCTACCTTCCAAGAATATTTGATAGGAGATAAAAGGGAGATTTAAATTTATGAACCATTTAGTTTCTACTCATTTTTCTTTTTGTTATTGTTTGATTTCATCTTTAATCATATGTAACTAAATTTCTTTAGTGTCTAGGTAAGATGAACCCTATATGTATTCTTTAACATGTTTTGATTCTTTTATTTAATGCAATTTTTTTATTGACATATTGTGATTCAATTATGTGTTAATTTATGTCCAAATAGATCCAAAATATTATATCATAACCTGATTTCATAATATAGAGATTGAGAAATCCTTGTATGAATAGATATACCGTAATTGAAAGGAGTTTATTCCAACCTTAGAGATAGAATCACATATATCCTCCGGATTATAGTCAAACCTAATAGAAAAATTCACTAATCGGTAAAGCAATCCTATAAACTTTAACCTGAGTAATTTGGTTGATAACCTTAGGATTAGTTGTTATTAGAATCGAGAGAGCTATTAGCATACCATAGGAGTTTCAATGGTCCAATTGTTAAGAAAACAATTGCATAATAAAAGATCAAATAATTAAGGGTTTTTAGGGTGATTTGTAATCTAGATACTAATTTCTGATATCGACAATTTTCTAAGTGATTCGTTATTTCTCTATTCATTCTTGCTACCTATTTTATTTTATTTGCTTAAGTTTTATCTTCTTTAATTAAAAATGAAAAATCCAATCCATAGATTAGATAATATAATAACGCTAATTACTAGTATTCATTATTTTCGTGGGATTGACTCATACTTACTGGTACTGACTACAACTACACCATACACTTGTGGTTATTTCATAATTAACTAAGTTTAGGTCAATTAACTACATCTGCCAATTATTATCATTTATTCTCAAGATGCTTTCATCATTCAACAACATTGCATTTGATAGGTTCAGATTGTCTGGAATGAGGTTTTTCAAAACATTCAACTCAGTCTTGTGAATAAAGGAACATCTGATAACCATTTACCATGCTAAAATAGTGTGTTCATCCCATTTCCCACTACTTTCTTGATATAGGTTCTGATGAAGCTTCTCAGCTTGTGTTAGGCATGAGTATAGAAGGAAATGAATATTATATCACACAATATCCCATATGTTATTTTCCTTCTTACTTGAAACTATACAGTTGTGGAGATATTCATTAGAGAATCTCATTCCCTATAGATAACTAAAAATTTTAAATCTTATCACATCAATCTCTTTAAAGTGTTTTAACATTCATAACACTAAATTTCGACTTAGATTTAAATACTTTGAGCCTTTAAAAGACTTAAACCAATGTTTCATTTTTTATAAATTGTTATTACATCATATATATATATATTCAACAATTTAATACCATAATCATCTTCCTACTAAAGGTTAATTTGGTCATACTTTAACTTGACAAGTTTAATAAGTTTCATAAAATTCACAATCAAATGATACATATATCTTTGTATGCAACTTTATGATTCTTATTATGTAAATTTAACTAACATAGTATAAAAGGATGGTCTTGATTATCTAAGAATATTTAACAATTTAATACCATAATCATCTTCCTACCAAAGGTTAATTTGGTCATGCTTTAACTTGACAAGTTTAATAAGTTTCATAAAATTCACAATCAAATAATACATATATCTTTGTATACAACTTTATGATTCTTATTATGTAAATTTAATTAACATAGTATAAAAGGATGATCTTGATTATCTAACTTTATATTCTTGCTACTTATGTTAAGCATAAGATACCTTTAATCCGATATATAAAACTATTTATATAAACTTGTATCAAATACTTTTACTCTATAATATATTTCTTATCATGTCTTTAACATTGTAGTAATGTTGAATCTAAATTTAGTATCAAATACTCAAAAGCATAAATTAGAAATATATATGATCTTTATCATATTTTTTATTCGTAAGAAAGTCTTACATGTATTTTGTTCTAATGAAAACTATTATTATACTATAGGGGATGCCTTCAATTGAAATCTTTTATTTATGCTTTTAATACATTAAATTAAGTGAAACAATTTAATTAAAGTATTATATCTTTGATCATTACTCTGAACAACTATTTGCATTATACTATCACAGGGTTAACATATAGCTTATATGTTGCCATCAAAGTTTATAAGATATTAGTCAATTTAAAATATCATTACATGTTATCATCTATATGATATTTACATATCAATAAAACCTTGATACCAAAATCCTCCATAAGGATTAATAGCAATATTGCATGATAGACTTACAACTTTCTTTTTAACTTTGAGAACTCTTCTCAAATCTAATCTATGACTAAGAAATTTAATTCACTAAAACTTTGTATCAAATACACTACAAAAAAGATAATTTTCTACTCAGAACAAAATGTAAATGTAAGAAAAGCAAATAATAGGTTATGTGCCGTGATAACCAAATAATATTAGGACATTAATCATCTATTTGTTTACACCTACTATTTAATTTTAAATAATAGCCTTAATACTAGTCTAAAAGTATTAGTCTAATCTCTCTAGTGGATTAAGATCCCATTCAAATTGTGTTGATCTTAAATTCACTCAGAAAACTAACTAAACTTAAATTAGGTAGATAATAATTTTATCAATCACATCTCATGTGACTCTTAGATCTGTTAGGTGACAACTCCTATCGAAAAGTATCTTATATATTATTTCTAACCCTACCCCTAATTCATATGATCATAACTTTGCTCATTCAAATCATATAAATTTTGTTAAGTAAAACTCATTTTTATATGATTAAACATATTTCGGTGAAAGTGACCTAACTCTGATTTATTCTTATAACAATAAAAGTAAACATTATGTTCTAAACACATATTTAATATTTTAACTAAGGATTTAATATTAAATGAGCTCACCAAATACAAATTTACATGTAAAATGTAACATCCCAGATTACCCGCTTACAGATATTGTTCGCTTTGGACCTTGGCCCAGCCAAGCCCTCACGGTTTTGCTTTTCCCGAGGTCTTCCCAGGAGGTCACCCATCCTAGAACTACTTTAACCCAAGCACGTTTAACCTCAGAGTTCCGATGGGATCCGGTGCATTAGGCCATGGAAAACGCATCTGCAAGAGAGAGGTATTCGTACCCTTATAAGGTGTACTTTGTTCCCCTCTCTAACCGATGTGGGATCTCACACTCTCCACCCTTCTTAGGGCCTAACCCTCTTTGGGGTCCAGCCTAGCTGGCACAACGGTTCGGGTACCGGCTCTGATACCACTTGTAACATCCCAAATCACTCGCTTACAGATATTGTCCGCTTTGGGCCTTGGCCCAGCCAAGCGCTCATAGTTTTGCTTTTCCCGAGACCTTCCTACGAGGTCACCCATCTTGGAATTACTCTAACCCAAGTACGTTTAACCTAGAAGCTCCGATGGGATCCGGTACATTAGGCCATAAAAAACGCGTCTGCAAGGGAGAGGTATCCATACCCTTATAAGGCGTACTTTGTTCCCGTCTCTAACCAATGTGGGATCTCACAACTTGTAACATCCCAAATCACCCGCTTACAGATATTGTCCGCTTTGAGCCTTGGCCCAGCTAAGCCCTCACGGTTTCTCTTTTCCCGAGGCCTTCCTAGGAGGTTACCCATCCTAGAACTACTCTCACCCAAGCACATTTAACCTCAGAGTTCCATTGGGATCCGGTGCATTAGGCTATAGAAAACACGTCTATAAGGGAGGCCTAGCCTCCTGCCGGTCCAACCGACCTGAGTACTGGCTCTGATACTACTTGTAACATCCTAGATCACCTGCTTACAGATATTGTCCGCTTTAAGGGCTTGGCTAGG
>JANIHZ010144976.1:0-10674 GCA_027478365.1 Erythroxylum rufum
AAAGTTACATGTTGTTGTTTAACGAAAAAGTATAACAAGACAAAGGCTTAATAAATAGGTTGTTTCTTTTTTTGTTATAGTTTTTTTTGGGGATATATGTGTCATAACAACCTAGAATGGGTTAAGGCTTTGTCTTGTTATACTTATTCGTTTAACAAAAACATGTAACTTTTGAGAGGCCACGTGCCCCTTGGTTGTTTTCAAGAAGAGAGGTCTTCTTCCTCCTCTTCTCTGCGGTTCGTTTTCTAAGCTATAATCTTTTGTGAATACAATAATTTTTTCTAAAGAATTACTTCAAGTAACATCAGATACAAATGACACCATCTATATGTTCCTCACTTGGAGAGTTAAAGAACCGATTAATCACGCTTAGTGTATAAACTAGGCCGAGTATGCGCAAGATACATTGATCTTCCAACTAATTTCTAATAGTGTTCGTCATTAGCAGGAACTTGATCAGCGTATATAATGAATCACATACACCCATGAGGAGTATTATGGTCATCATTGTTTAACTAACTACCAAAGGTAGTTAAGGTTTTGAATTTAAAACC
This sequence comes from Erythroxylum rufum, assembly GCA_027478365.1. NCBI lineage: Eukaryota > Viridiplantae > Streptophyta > Magnoliopsida > Malpighiales > Erythroxylaceae > Erythroxylum > Erythroxylum rufum. The sequence continues at coordinate 555 of JANIHZ010144976.1, forward strand.
CAAAAAATGAAAAGATAAGTGATATCCTTTAAAAAAAATTTATGTACAAGGAGATCTGCAGTAAAGCTTTCTTTAACTGGTAGAACTACAACAATAATCCAAGTACGTGATTTTTTTTATATGCATATGTAAAGATCCTGTTTAACATGATATATGTAATTATGTTCTATCTTAATTAATCTAACATTGGTATCAGAGCAGGTATTTTTTTTATATATGCATGCTAACATCAAGATGTCGAAATCTATGTTACAATGTGGGTATTGATTATTTGTGAATAATTATATGCATATCTACAAATATCATGAATTTGGATATGCTATGTTTCTTGCTATATCATAGTAGGCTCATGAGTTATTTGGGTATATCATACATGATTTTTTTTTCTTTTGTTACTTCTCTCTCTAGAAGTTTTTTTTGCAACAATAAGATAGCAAAACTCGACCGAATAAGGTTTGAGTTGTCCTCTAAGAAAGAAGTCGTTCTGCTGGCATCAGAAGCCAAAAAAAGATTTTAAAAAAAGGAGGAGAAAACGAACCATAGAGAAGAGGAGGAAGAAGACCTCTCTTCTTGAAAACAACCAAGAGGCACGTGGCCTCTCAAAAGTTACATGTTTTTGTTAAACGAATAAGTATAACAAGACAAAGGCTTAACAAATGGGTTATTTCTTTTTTTGTTATAGTTTCTTTTTTTTTAATATATGTGTCATAACAACCTAGAATGGGTTAAGGCTTTGGACTTTGAGATCCAACATGTTAATAAGCTTGTGATAGTTGTGGGTTGTAATGATATGTATAGAAAGGGTTAAAAGTTTTGTGATCCAAAGTGATAATAACCTTTTGGGCCATCAAACAATAAATGGGTCATATTTATGTGATGTCTTATGGGCTATGACTTGGACCCATAATATGACTTTCTTTCATTAGGATTAAAGGCTTAGGCGTTAATAACCACATTGAGGTTGGGTTAGACCTTAATATATGTTTTAAATTAAATGTAACATAAAGAATTAGAAATAAGTTTTCTAATTTACACAAACTAATTAAGTTAGTTAAATTAGTTTCTAATTAATATAAAATATTAGAAATTAGTTTTTTTCTAATAAAAGTAAACTAATTTGTTTAGTTAAAATAAACTTAGAAATAAGTTTCTAAAACCAAAAAAATCATAAATGAGTTTTCTAATTGTATTATTTCATTGAACTAAATTTAGACATATGTTTTCTAATTAAATAAAAACTAATTTGATTAGTTGAAATTAGAAAGGAGTTTCATTAGAAATTAGTTTCTAATTAAACCAAGATAAATTGATTAGTTCAATTACAATTTAAATTAGAAATAAGTTTCTAATTCAATTTGAATTATTCATATTTGAATATGATTAGATTAGAAATAAGTTTTTAATTGATTAGATATTAATAGCATAATTTGATTAGTTCAATAAATTGCTAATAGAATTAAATTGTTTCCATATTATGAGCATGAGTTCGCTATGTGTTAGGCAAAATAATTTGTTATTTTGTGTACTCTTCTGATTCCTGAAAATTTGTTTTTCAGGAAGTTGCCTATTATTAAGCGGACGCCTAAGCTTATTCGATGTGAGGCACAGAAGAGACATATTGGCAGCATGTATGTATAGCTAGTTAATATGCGTTTAATGCCTGGAGACGGTCTAACACAACATGTTATTTCAGTTAATAACATGATGCAAGAGTTATGCTTTGAGGTTGTCCAGCTTATGCAAATGTTAAAGTAAAGTACATAACTTTGCTTGCAACATTACCTCAACCTTAAGGAAAACTGTTATGAATGCTTTGGAATAATATGCCTAATGAGAAGACTTATAATTTGTTAGTGATGACATTTATTAAAAAAATGCGTAGAAGGGAGTTGATTAGGACTTTGTATCCTATAGGTCTTCCAATGGAAATAGTAAGAGCTATTATACATCGAGCTTTGCGAACTGTGTCACGCTAACTCGTGAACTCATTTCCGCGTAGGGTTCATTTTAAAATGAAAGACATGGGTGAAGCGATAAATATTCTTGGAGTCAAGATTTCAAGAGATCGTTCGAAGAGATTGTTATCGCTTTCACAAGCGATGTACATTCAAAGAATTCTTGAACGATTTCGTATGCAAGATTGCAAATCAATTGATAATCCTATTGCTAAAAATGAAGGCCTTAGTAAGAGGAATTGCCAGTCAACGCCACAAGAAAGGGAACAAATGAAGAATGTTCCCCACTCTAGTGCAGTTGGAAGTCTTATGTACACAATGATGTGTACAAGACTGGATATTTGTTATGCTATTGGGATGGTGAGCAGATATCAATCAAATCCAGGACAAGCACATTGGAAAGCAGTAAAGAGAATATTGAGGTATCTAAAGGGCACTGTAGACTATGCATTATGTTACCAAGGCAATGATATATGTATACAAGGATATACAGATGCAGACTGGGGAGGAGATTTAGATGAAAGAAAATCTACCCCAGGATATGTATTCTTACTAAACCATGGAGCAATATCATGGAAAAGTAAGAAACAATCCTGCATTGCATTATCCACAATGGAAGCTGTATTTATAGCATTCTTAACTGCAGTACAAGAGGCTATGTGGTTTCATCGATTCTTAGTGCATTAAGGAGTCACTAAAAGTGAAATTAATCTAGTGACCATCAATTGTGATAGTCAAGCTACAATCGCTTATACTAAAGACCCCAAATTTTATTGTAAGATAAATCACATAGATACCAAGTATAATTATGCGAAAGATATAGTTGCACGAGGAGAAGTGAATATGAAATATATATCTACGCGAGATATGATAGCAGACCCAATGACAAAGCCAATTTTCAGAGATGTATACATTTGGCTACCTATAACGTGTTCGATGAAAGTCCTCAATGGTGGTTGTGTTGTGTTGTCAATGGTAGCTATGTTATGTCCTCAATGGTGGTTGTGTTCTGCTTTAATAAAAATACATGAACTTAACAAAATATGAAAATGGTTTATATCACAATTAAAAATATCATAAGGGTAATTAATTGTTAAGCAATTATGTTTATATGACAACTTTTTAATTTTTAAGGGTATAAGTCATAAGGAAGATTAATTACTATGACCTTGTACGAAACTTAAGTCTATTCTTGTCTTGAATGTTATGCCCTTTACATTTATAATGTAACTCATGCATGAATGTATGATATTTTCCTTTTCCCTTAGACCTAGAGGATGATGGATGAGCATGTAATATATTAAAAACTTAGAAGATGCAGTTTGATCATATGATGATTTAGGCATACGCTAACTGCTTACCCCTAGAAAAAAATTTATCTTAGCATTAGATAATGCACTTTCATAAATGAACCAATTCCATATCTATCTTTAGAGTTCTTTTAAGCTTCTAAGAACACTAGTCAGTTTTTAGCTCCTAAGGTGAAATTAGAAAATTTAAGACATTGATCTCCTTATTTAGTTCCTCATTTTCATACAACAAATCATCCATTTCATTATTGACAATAATCATAAATTATATCATGTCATACATATCACATTTCAATTCCATATTTCCAAATCATACACAGATCTAAGAATTTTTGACCCTCTTTATTCTTGAGAGATAACTTCTTTACAATCTTTACAATCTCCTATTACATTCACTCTTCATTACAATCTCCAACACATCAAAATCTTAGGCTATAAGAAAGACTTTTATCCTAGTTTTCCAAAACAAGTAATAATTTATATTGTAAAATAGAGCACTATTAATGTATTGGCCCTCTTAGCCTATTAATGAATCAAATTGTATTATATTAAATAAAAGTTTGTCTTTTTCTCAGGCCTTAATTTGTGTTTAGATCGCCAATAATTGACCAACCTTGTCCTTCTTTGTAGTCTGTAGTTGTTTTTCCGTCCATGTAATTGTCCAACTAACGTCCACCATATGTTTTCCTTTAATAATATGTGAGTTTGTGTTTTGGGTTTTGTGTCAATGCAAATCAAGTGTTGGTTTTGTGTTGTGGTTTGTAATATTCTTAGAAACATATGATGGTGTATAGGCTGGAAACTGATGATGTAGCTCTAGTGAGGCTTATCGGTAAAAAATTCCACGAGCTTAGGAAGGAGCCCATTAACTAATGGATACAAATCTCTTTGATACTGTATTGGGTAGCAATTGGAAGCAAGTTTTCTACCTCAACAATACTGTATTAGGTAGCAATTAGAAGGTTGTTCAAAAATTTTAACATTGAAATCTCTTCAATTTTTGTGAAAGGGATAATGGTCAATTCATAGAGTATGAAGATGAAGTATATCAAGAGATTAAATCAGGGTTCAATAATGAAGCTAATCAAATAATAGATGAGAATATATCATTATTCCGTAGGAGAGATATTGGTCCTAATTTAGTGCAACTGAATGAATTCCAAGCCAATCTTATCGTTCAAACAGATGAAGACTATAGTCAGGATGAATTAAATGACAATGATGATACTTTGGCTGAATATATTGGTGATGAAGAGTCCAATGATAATGTAATTAATGATGATGATTTTCAAAATCTTGATCATGAAGATTGAAAGTAAGTAAATTGTTTATATTCTCTGAAATCTTGTGTTAATGTTTGAGTTATGTTAATGCGTATTGTTGATATCTCACCTATGTTAATGCGTATTGTTGATGTTTTACCTATGTTTATGTAGAATGTTGATATTTGACTTATGTTTATGCAAATGTTGTTCATTTACTTATGTTTACGTGGTTTGCTGGTGTTTCCCTTATATATGCAGAATGTTGGTGTATGTTTCATGTTATGCAGAATGTTTGTGTGATTTTGAGTTATGCTTTTGTGGATTCATGATGCTGAGTTACGTTATGTGGAGTTTTGGTTGATATTTGAGTTATGTTATGGGAAATGTTGGCATGTGTTGTATGTTATGCAGAAAGTTGGTGTGTGTTTAAGTTATGTTATTGCAGAATATTAGTGTGTGGTTCAGCTTTGTCATGCGGAATGTTGGTGTGTGTTTGAGTTATATTTCAGCAGAATGTTAGTGTTTGAGTTATGTTTATGTGGAATGTTCAGGTTTGACTTGTTTTTTTTTTTTTACAAAACGTTGATGTTTAACTTATACTTTTGTGAAATATTCATGTTTGACTTATATTAATGTGGAATGTTGATGTTTGAGTAAAGATTATGCATAATGTTGATATTTCATTTACAGATATTCAATATAATGACACTTGGTAGAAAAAAGGGAAAGATAGTGGCAACTATCGAATATGTTCCTCCCTCAAAACAACTAAATCAATTTGACCCTATCGAATAACAAACACCAATTTCATCCACCAATGAAGCCAGTTAGCAAAAACCTCTATCTACTTGTTGAAGGATCTTCAGGTCTATTATTGTTAATCACCTATAATTAGAGTTATGCTTAAATATATCTTTACATGTTTAATGTATTTTTTTCTTATCATTATTCTTTTGTTGTCAGGTTCCAATACCGGCATAAGAAAAAGAGGTAGAGGTATCATTAAAAGTTCTCAATTGCAACACATGAATGTTGCAATGAATAACAAGTTGTTTGTGCATATTCACCCCATGCAATGTTTTCCTGTTGACAAGACCCAATCGGCAAAATTGTTCAATGAGTTAGGAGTTACTGGCATGAATGAATTGCCTTGCCTTCAGTTTGCCAGGCAGTTGATGGAAGACAACTTGCTATAGAGTGCTTTAGACAAAATTTTAGTAATTTGTCAATTCATTTTACTATATGCAATTTTTTTTTACTTATTTAAAGAGTAATTTAACTTGTAGGTGTTGTTCTTAGATGAAGTTTAATACCGTCGATATTGAGAACCCTGAAGTTTATAGTTGTGTGAGTTCACTGTTGAAACAAAGGGCGAATGATCATTGTTATCGACTTCATAAATACTACAAGTCTTTTCCTTCAGATGAGGAGGCAAGGAGACATATTCCAGAATGGGTGAGTCGAGAAAATTAGAGTGAAATGTGTGATTATTGGGCCCCCGTGAAAGTTAAGGTTTATCTTCTTTCTCTTCACATTTGCTTTCATTAATTTTGGTTTTGCATTTAATGACTATTTCTTTTCTTTATTTAAGAAAAGTGTGAAAAAGCTAAAGTTAACAGAGGAAAAATGAAAACTCCTCACAACACCAGCTCCAAATCATTTGTTATTATACGACAATAATTTGTAAGTTCTTTGTTTAGAAGTTATTATTATATTAGTAAATACAATATAATCTATTCTGTTTCAATTTTTTTAATTCATATAACAAAGTCAGACTCAACTACATGGACAAGAGTATGACATGATCACACTCTACAAACTAATACACTATAAGGAAGGTGAAGGTTGGACGTCTGAAGAAGCGCATAATAATTATGTATGTATAAAAATTTTAATTTTAGAGTTTATTTATTTATGTAATACTAGCTAATAATATTTGAATTACTTCTCGATTTTGAGTTTTAAATTATAGGACAAGATCCTTGGGTATGGTCCTAAGCCAATTGATTCATCATTGCTATGACCAGCTTATGTAACGACGCTCCAAGAGGAGAATCGATTGCTTAAGGCTCAGTTACAATTTAATGAAGAAAAGTTAGATCACACTGAAGAAAAATTACAGCATAATGAGTAAAAATTAGACAGCATTGAAAGAGAGTTGACCAGGCTTAAAAACATGGTTAAACAAATACTTGGGTCAAATTATGTAAGTAGTAGTGACGATGAGGAGTCTTAATTTGTCCATAAATTTTTTCTTAAGTTTTATAATTAACATTTAATTACATTTTATTTTTTATAAAATGCATTTAATTTTTAATTATGAAATTTTTTATTTTATTTTACTTAATTATTTTCGGACAATGTTACCAAAAATAATTCAAACAATGTTAAAAACAATAACATGAATTAAAAATGTTATTAATAATTATAATTAAATGATAAATTGGTAATAGGAAAGTATAATTAAAAATAAAAATTCGTCATTAAAACTGTTTAGCTATAAATACAAAATCGTCACTGAATCTTTTTACCTACATTTCTCAAAACGTCTCCAATAACCTTTAGCTACGTTTCCAAACATGTAGCTAAATATATTTTGCTACGAAAATAAATCATTGCTAAACATTATTACTTATGCCTAAGCTAACAAAGCTAATTACCTTTAGCCACCAAAATCAAACGTCGCAATGTGTCATTTGCAACAATTTTGTTTCTCCTAGCCTATTCCTTTTTGTGACGAACATGTGATCATAGCAAAATCAGTTAGTCGACGATTTCATGAAAACGTCGCATATAATTATTTGCTAACGGGCTTTTGTGATCATTTGTTCGACTATTTTTTACTGTCATAAAAAAGTTTTTGTGACAGTATATTGTTTTTCAGTGACAAAACTAGTCGTCTCCAAAACCGTGTTCCGTTGTAGTGTAATTTTTAGAAATTAAGCAGGATTTTAAAGGAAATAATTTGTTAGTCACTTATAAGGTAACATATGACATTTAAATTAATGTTATAAAGTACTCTTAATCCTTATAATTTATGACATATAAATTAATGTCAAAAAGCTCAAAAATATTTTAGAATTATACTGCAACTCCATAAATTATGGAAACTAGGACTACCGTTTTGGAAGAGAAAGTTACGAACGTAGCAAAAATCTTGGAAGGTTTTGTGGCTTCGATTTAGGAGAAAGTTAGTCAGATGCTTACATCATAAACAAATTGCAAAAAATAGACATAGTAGGTTAATGACCTTTTAAGCCAGTGTTCCATAATACCAATTGCCAAAACTACTTGGTGAGGACTCAAGAAGAGCCAAAGCAATGCAAGAATCTGGCCAAAATACTATTGCGGAAGAGGTCTTCTCTGCATCGCTACTTTGAAAGCTTAATAAAGAGATGATTAAAAACCAAACAAAAGGTTTTATTTAATTGTCTTACAACTATGATAACCCACACTCTCAATGCATAGATAGTCTGAAGTTGCCTTCAAATTATCAACCATTAAAGTTTCAATAATTCAATGAGAAGGGGAACCGAAGGTATATGTTACTGACTTTATTAAGACGTGTAATAATCTTAGCATTATAGTAAAGCAATTTTTTTTGCTCACTTAAGGGCAAAACTTTTAATTGGTATATATACTTTGAAACAGGCTCCATTGACAATTGGGAACAATTCGGGTGAGTTTCTCAACTGCTTTACAACACTCTGATGTATTATATGTCTAGTTGATAGACACCAAACAATAAAACACTGAACCCATTGCTGATTATATCAATAGGTGGACGAATATGAGCCTCAACTACAAAGTTCAGCTCTTAAAAGCATCCACTCTAGATATATTTATCAAGACATTTATTAAGAACTTTGCTACATTTTATAAGGTAAAAGGCCAAGACTTTTAAAGACTTGAAAACTTAGGCACATGACATGGAGTTAAGTATTGTTACATCTGGCCAACAAAAATATTCCTAGCTTAAGAGCATATGATGATTAACGGAAAACAAGAAATTCACAAAGGGGGCAAGTCTTTCTAAATGAAATTAAACAAGTCATGGAAGTAAACAAATCATCATTGAAGTTCACTATAAAAGGTGAAGTGCAAAAAGAAACAAGGGTGACTTCCTTCAATGAAAAATAAGGAAGGAAGAATTCATTAAGTAGATAAGAAAAATAATATCCTTTCCCAAATGTTGAAATTCCAAGAATGTTAGACAACCTTCTTAAAGTTGAACTTGAACTAATTGAAATGAAAAAACTAAAGAAAGCATGGATTTTTTTAAATTATTGCAGATGTTATTAATTAATTATGTATAAAGTAAAAATGTTTTATCTTCAAGGAAAAAATCATGAATTTATAATTAAAAAAAAAAGTAACTTGGTAGAGGATTCATCCTTCTCTTGGACTAGTTTAGTAATGTCACTAGTAACAACACGCCAAAGTTTACGCCTAATTAGAAAACTCTTCATGCCTTGAGCCCATAGAATGTAGTTTGGCCCTATTAGAGTAGTGGCAATAGGTTTCAAAATCTCACTTTTGTCCATTATGGAATAGGCTTAGCCAAAACATATAATAGAATTAAAGAAGTATGTGTAAAATGAGAAGGCTTAGAGTGATAGATTTGGGTGGGAGAGTGGTAGAGATGAAGATAAAGGCAAATTAATTGGGATTAGAAATGCAAAAAAATGTAGCACGGATTAGAAAAATTACAAAAAACAGGAATCAAGATGATTGCAAACTAAAATTGATCCAAAAAAAAGAGAGACAGAGATAGAAAACAAAGGTACAAAGCTCTGGTACCATATTAATTGAGTTGGGAAAATCTGTATTTCTTGATTGATTAACTACAAAGAAGAGTACAAAATTTATACACAGAATGAAGAAATACAAAAGATTAAAAAAAAAATCTGTGCAATGAATTGGCAGAAATCAAGACATATTTACAGCCCTCCAATTTGGTTGATTGACCCAAAGGTTTTAGCTATGGATGAGCCACAGATCATGCTAACAATTTAGATCATTTATTCCTATTAAAATGTATATGGAGGTTAACAAAGAAAAACAAAGCAATTAAAAACTTCTTATGTCCTCAAAGTTAGAAGCCTACAAGATATAGTTTGGAAGAATAATGGCCTTCGGTCACTCATAAGAGATATCATAAGAATAGATTCCCCAACATCAAATCGATCACCAATAATGAGTCTAGTAAAGAAGACCAAAAAGGAGTCTAGAGCGATAAAAAGAAGTTTAACATCAAATTCTGAAGAGTAATGTAGGCAGTTGACTAGAAGTCCTGTTACTTTTAATGAGTTTATATTGAGGAAATAAAGTATCCAAAAATGTCATATTGCCTTTTTTTTGGTAAATTAGTAAAATAAATTAAACTATAAACTAAAATATGTACAGAATCGTTCACAAACGAAGCTGTAAAAGATAATCTAGTAGAGCCTCAGGGCGACCAAAAATAATAAAGGGAACGCTAGAACACGGGAAGAAGCACCCAAAACTCACTTAACAATAAGAACAATAACACCTAGAAATTAAGCCAAAGCACAAGCATACAAAGGCAAGTAGAAAGCCAATCTAATAC
>JANIHZ010145027.1:0-10670 GCA_027478365.1 Erythroxylum rufum
GTAAATCACATTACGTAAATGATATACATGCATATATAAAAGAATACCTCATAATATATTATTAACAAGTCATAATGTTAATACAAAAATCATATATGTCTATTGGCCTAGGGCACACTACTAACACATATCCTATTGTGCCTAGTTTGGGGAAATTTTCAGAACCTCTTTAACTCGGAAACCCTTATGTTGACTGTCATAAGGTCTCATAAGTTGTTGGAAAAAATCCCTGACGAATTTGCTCATGTCCTGCTAGTCTGTCATCACATTCCTCCTTCGGCTAAGAATAAAAGCATGAAAAAATTTTATGTTAGCATCCCCATCATGTAGCCAATTTATTTTATCTTTTGCTTTAAGTAGCATTTTGAAAAGTCAACCCCTTCAGCCTTTATATTTCAATGTTCCTAAGCTAGACATTAGAAGGATCGTGGTAGTAGGCGCCTTACGCCTTAACTAATTTCTACTTAATATCCGTGAGGCTTGGAGTCTTCCCTTTAACAAATTACTTAACATCTATTTTAACAAGCTTTAACTTTTGCAACAATTAAAAAGCCTTGTATACTACCTCTTAACAGTTACTGAAGATCTTCAAAAACCTTCCATTTGTGTGAAACCATTGAAAAATATAAATGGAGCTCCCACTTTAACTCCTTCTGTCATCTTCTAAATGTACATAAAAAAGTGGTTTGAGAATACATTGTCTCCAAAGAGTGCAAAGGATTGAGGAAAACCGCATAGCTAAGATTGGTTCATTAGGGCTCTATCGAGCTTCTTTTGTATCAACATTGCTCCTTGTTGTTTATTTGTCAAAGTAAATAATCTCCCTATTGCCCTTAGGTCTAGCAAATCCACATGTTGGAACAACTGGGTAAGTTCTTTACTAACTCCCATGTTGTATCCTGCACCACCTTCTATTTGATTAGAATTTAAGGAACAATTGAAATCTCCAGCTGCTAAACATGGGTTTTGTATAACTGAATGAAAAACATGTAAGTTAGACCATAGTTTTTCCCTCTGGAATGCAAAGTTGGAGGCATATATTAGTGTGATTTCAAAAGGAAGAGAATTGTCTCTCATCTGACAATGAAGATGTACGAACTGATCATTCATATTGCTAGTTGTTACCACAATGCAATTAGGATTATATAGATAGATGATATGTCCATTATAGTAATATGTATGATTCACAATTTTCTGCCACTGACCACCCAAAAAAGACAGTTCGGGATGAATGAGTGGGGCTTTTATTTGAGTCTATTGAATGAGTAGGGCTTTTATTTTAGTCTCAAGAAGTCTTACCAAAGCAGGTTTTTGATCATTCGCCAACTCCCTCACCATGTATCTTTTAAGAGGTTCATTGAGCCCTCTTGTATTCCATACCAATATTATCATCTAACGGGAGACCCCTTATGTTTTGCTTTTCTCCTGACAGACCTTCTTCTGGAAGAAGTGGGAGTCACTTAAGAAGCATCTGTACGTCCATCTGTGCTGGTCTTTACTACCTATAGTATAATCAGATTGCTTGGATCATCGAATTATGTCTCTTGCACACTATTGCCATCTTCTCGAGCTTCAACTGATTAAGTATCTGATGCATTGTTTGCTAACTCTATATCAGCTTCTATCTGGTTTTGAGTTACAATTTCAGAAGTTACCTGCATCCTCCCTTTATTAATTGAGTATCTAATGCATTGTTTGCTGATATATCTCCTATCTGGTTCTGAGTTACAATTTCAGAAGTTACCTGCATCCTCCCTTCTTCATAATCAGTGCTACCTTCAGTTGAATTAGTGTGAACTTCATTAATCATATTCTGGTCATAGGCCACCTGTAATGTGACTTCATTCCTACCCAGATCAACTGACTTAGATTCCAGCGCCACGATCTCATCCTGCCATCCAGTTGTATTGGTTCTGCCTGTTGGTATCCACTTTTTTATTGTGGAATGAGGCTTCTAATGATAGGATAATTTAATTTCTTACAATAACCTTTTCTCAACTAAATTACCTAATCATCTTTACGATGGTTGTTATTTGGAAAAGATCTTTTAGATATGTTTAAATGAAATAGAGGTGCTGGAGAGGTGATAGGGTGGGGTCTAAAGTTGTAAACAAGTAGATGGATATGGAGCTCATTTGCTAAATATGAAAGTAGTTATGCCATTACAGAACTTTATGGATTGATAATTGCCACTGTATCCATCTCCATGAACTGTAAAGAAAATATAGTACAATAGCTTGCTTTTAGTTATAAGAAAAATATACTTTCTGCAAAAAAGATAAAGGACACGAAAGAAACAAAGCAAGAATACCTTAAGTAAAATTAGAGGATGCACAAAAGAGACAATACCTCCAATGATGTAAAGAAATCCACTGAAGTTGGAGTCTTTAACAACCTTTGTAGTTATTCTTAAGACTCTTCCATTAATAGTGTTAAAAATGAATATAGCACCAAGATTCAAAGTTTGAGGGCTAAGAGCTCCTGGAAGAGAGGAGCATATGACATGAACTTATAAAACTTTTTATTTTTTATTATCTTTGCCACATTGAATATGTATATGGTATAGGATCCATAAATAATTAATAAGTAATAATATCTATATTTTTTATAGGAGGATTAACGGAGATGTTAAGTGGGGTTCCTTTTTAAATGTTTGTAAAACATTCGAGTTCTTTTTGTACTTATTGAAACATAAAATTGAAACTAGATTTTGGTTGGAACCTTTGGGTCTAATCTGACCTATTTTCCCTTTAATCTTTGAAAATCATAAAGAAACACGGTTACCCATACGGTCTTGTAGACTTAGATGGGCACAAAAATAATCACGTATGACTTACACAGGCACTTATCAAAATAGCTTTAAGTCTTCCACTTCTGTGTCAATTTCACCTTAATTCTTCTTCTTTTTATCCACGAAGATTAAAAAAAGACCTAAAAACATAATAGAAACATGATAAGTATCAAAAATAATAAGAAAATCTCAAATAAACAGCAAAATACATTACATATGGTATTAGAAATATAGCTTATTTAGCATTTACTAGTAGCATATAACTGATGTGTTAAAAAATCGCATATTTTGTTTCTTCGATAGACTTAAAGACATATCAATATAGGCTTGGATATGAGGAAGTGTTCTTACCATATTGACTTATAAACTTATAAAACCAAATTGCACTTGCTCCAAACATTTATCATATGAAATTAGTCAAGATTCAATAGTGTAAGATCTAGAAAATTGGCATTAACATAAAGGAAATGAATTACTACTAACTAAAACGACTAAAAATAATAAAGTCTAAAGCATGAAAAGAAAATAAGCATTAAGTTTATACTATCATTTTGACTTCTGCTATATTCCTTCCTCTTCTTCTTCCTAACAGTGTCACTAGATCCTAAGAATATGATCCTCCTGAATGGGATTGATCTTCTCCTTCAACATTTTATAAATGATGCTTGGGTCCTTACAATTTGATGTAATTTCCTCCAAATCAGTAAAAGATATATCAGTCTCAACCATATCAAATAGAAGGCAATTATCTTGCTTACCTAAAACGAGATTCTTAGGTTTAGTTTTTTTTTAAACTATAATTCTTCACTTTCAATCCATAAGGTAAAATTCCCCTTTTATACAACTATTAGGCCTTAGATATGGATAGAAAATGTCTTCCTAAAATTAAGGGTACATTTTTTGTTTTAAAATATCTAAGACCATAAAGTCAATGGGGATAAAGAAATTACCAATTTTAATGGGCACATATTACATTATATCTAATCTAAAGAATTTATGTTGACCTATTTCTAGGTTTGCATGCAAATCCTTCCAATTATGGTAGATCCATTCATACAAAAGGATTTCTTTATCTCAATCATATGAAATCAAACATTGAACTAATATCTCGACGTATTAATTTAAGAATAAAAATGAATAATTGAATCGTAATGAATCAATTAATTAAATTGCATTAAATAAAATATCATGCCACAATATCTATCCCAACCTAGGCATTATACAAATTTAGTTCCTAAAAATATGAAATGATACAAACTTCAAAAATTTAGAAGAATAAAAAAAAAGAATCCATGATATACATCCCCTTTTCTATAATGTAATCCTCTTGAAACTTTTATGAAATTATGTTATTTATCGGATCTCTTGAAGTAATCTTCTTGTTTTAGTTTTCCTACGTTTAGAATTGCGTCTGTAACTCTAAATGTTGTCTCTAACTTCGAATCTATCTACCTCTCCTTATCTCCTCTTTGTAATTGCATTTTATATTGCAAAATTAAGGTTTTTGATAATACACAGTGACTCACATGATCATGCGCAGGACCATGTATCTCAAAAACACCTCACAATTGTTACTTTACATGTTTCTAAGAGCTTACACAGGTATGTATCTTCACATGGAATCCTTCAACCTTTACACATTCATAATCACTTACATGTCCCTTATGTAGTCATGTATGATACTCATACGAGCATAAGCATATACCTCCAAAAATAACTCCAATTCTTTTGTTTTATGCCTCAATTTCATCCAAATTCTTCTCCTTTTAATCTATGAAGGCAATTTTGACCTAGAAACATACTAAATTGAAAATAAGTACTAAAAATAATGTAAAACTCTCAAATAACAAGAAAAAAAACACTAAATGTAGGCATAAAACATTGTATATGAAGTGTTTATCAAACAAACCCATACTTAAACTTTTGCTTGTCCTCAAGCAAATCATAATCCAAATCATCAAACTTAAAAACTTTCATCCCTTATTAATCTCAACCTTTCCATCCACACATTAAATCATCATATCATATCAATCAAATTAAAATACAGTTAGATTCAAGTTATGATAGAACCAACTTTCATAAGTCAATATTAATAATAATCACACTGATAATCTCTATGAAATCAAAAGCTTAAATTCTACACACAAAGGATTCACTTAATGCACTCAAAATGTTTAAGGTGGAAACTATAACAAACTCTCAAATTATTACGTAAGAGGATTCTTAACCATAAGCTTATAATAAAACATATCTCCACCACTTATTAGTAAACTAGAAACAAAAATAAAAAAGATTTTTTGATAAGATGTAATAATGCTTAAGTAAAGGTATAGTAAGGATAATTAAAAGCGGTAATAATATTAAAGGAAATTCATATAAACAAGATTAAATAAAACTTGATTCTTTATAGCATAGTTCCTCCCAAAAACAATTTCATTGTTACAAAAATAATTATTTCACTCTCTGACAAATATCACAACTTCAATTTTTTTTCTTCTTTTTTATATGCTTGTCACACATAATTTTGATTTTTGAACTTATTCGAGCAACTTTGGAGAGAATATAAAATTATGATAATGAAGCACTCAAAAAGAAATAAATTGATGTTCATTATGTATCCTTAATCATAGAAATATCGACTTTCTTTAGAATCCTTCAATATAACGCAAGTTTCAAGCAATCAAGTAAAAACAAATTCCTTACGGGTTCAAAAATAATGAAAGGTTTTCAAGAAAAATAAGTAAAGGCTATCAATATGGTTAAAATAAACCAAAAGTACTAAAAATCAAATATGGTTACTCTTAAGGGACAAAAATAGGTTAGATAGTAATTAAACAAAATAAGCTAAAACAAAGGGTTGAATCTAAGTGTCTTTATCATTTTAATGCCTCTAGTTTAAAAAATTTTGGTCTTAACGTGAATATTAAAAGCAATTCTCGAATCATCCAATTATGCATGATAACATAGAAAAAAGAAAATAAGAGCATAAAATAATAATATATTTTCTCATAGGCTTAAAAGCTTACAAATAGGCTTAATGTGTGTAAACAATATGCAATTTTCATTCAGATTTAATATCTCAACGATTAAACAATATGCAATTTTCATTCAAATTTAATATCTCAACGATTACTAAAAATATGGGTTATAAGTAATAAATAAGAATGAACAATAAAGATTACAGTAAGCTTAAGAAATCCCCAAAGTGCATAATAGAAGCTTTAAAAAAATATAATATCAACGTAAACATAAAACTTGAGAAAGAAATATTGTTGTACTTCTTTGGATAATAAAAATGTCAAATTTTAAATTTAGTGAAGATTCCATCCGATATTATGTACAGTCATCCTTGAAAAATTGTTACAAAAGGGGATAAAAAGCAAAAAAGAAAAAGGAAAAATAAATAAAAATAAAATGACATTGTAGTGATAAATTTTAAATAAAACAAAATAAAAAATAAAAAACACAAACACAAACACAAACACAAACACAAACTCAAACTCAAACACACAAATAATATAAACAAAAGAAAACCCTAATAGAGCATCTAGACTGTCTCTATAACTATCAATCCATCGGTGAGTCTAGTATGTCAATCACTAGAGGATCCTTAGACTTCTGAGTATCATATAGCTGTAGAGCCAAAGATGACAAAGCCACTTTAGATGGTGGAGCTAGTATTGAAAACCTAAAGTGTCCTACCATCTACCTTATGGTCTCCTCCATCCATTTGTCATAGGCCTCAAGCCTCTCTACCTACTATGTCAGTGCTAGGTGGCTTACCTAAATGGTGCACAGGACCCTTAAGATATGCCCCATATACCTATCTAACTGAGAAATCTTCAACTAGTCTTGGTGTCCAGGTGGTGTTAGCATCCTAGGTAATCCTACATTATCCAAGAAATCTAAATCCTCCTGATGTTACACTTCTTCAACTTGTGATTGTGTTGAGTTTTATCTCGATAGCTTCTTTGTTATATTGAGGCAATCCCTGGCGACCATGGTTCTTAGTAGCCTCATTAGTGGTAGCCTCTTAAAAATTCCCATCCTCCTCGCTAAATGTGTTGCGTATGGTTTGATTCATATCATCCCTAACATCCTATACTTTTTATTATGCTAGAAAAATTGGACTAAGCCATGCCCCAAGTGTATTGTCATTCTTTTGCTTATATTCCACAGCTAGAACACATCCAAGTTCCTGACTATACTGAAGATGTTACATTGCCCACTTAATGTATGACTGATAGTATCATAGATGTACCTAAGTATGGGATTTCATAGGGTAGATGCCTTAGATTTGCTCAGGTCATAATCGGACTCCTCGTTGATGTTGTGCAAAAAGTGACAAGCATCCATCCAATATGGAAAATCCATCTAGAGGCTCCTATACTCCTACATCTCCACAAAGTCCTGCTTGTAAAGGCTCATCATCATAGAGAAGTCCATGTAGCTTATCCTCATAATATTTTCAAGCATCCTAAATTGTATCGTACTTGACCAGTCCCAATTGTAGCAGCCCTTTCCACGAAGATTCGATTCTTTTATCAATATACATTTTTTCTTTCACTTATGAATCAAACTTCGAGAAGATGGAATAAATATTCTAATTCATACTATTCATTTTGAGTCCATCTCTTTGAATATTACCCCTTAAATAGAGTGCACCAGTTAGCTTAGACATCATCTATAGCGTTAATATTTAAGGAGTGTCAAATTGTAGGATATATAGAAGAGAATCAACCTATCTTTTTTAAACTTTACATTACTTTATTTTGTCTTCATAATTGAGTTAAATAAACTAGGGGTATTTCCTTTTACATTTTTAAATCATTTAGCATCTTTACATTCATTGAATTATTATTTTTTAAAAATTAAAAATTATATTAATCCTTAAACTCTCAACTTTCAATATTTTTTTAAAAAAATCCTATGTTTTGGAAATTGCATTTTCACTTTAGGCATATACATGGGCTAATTTAATTTGATTTTTTAGTTATAGAAATCATAAACATATCATTATATAAAATTAAGGTGGAGTACTTCGTTAAAAGATTAGGAGAAGATGAGAGAGAAAGATGAAACCTACTACGACATAAATTGGTCCTATCAATTTTGTTATTATGAAGAAACTAGTTTCATATGATAATAGATACGAATAAGGTTTTCAATAGGTTATATCGTGCTCAAACTGCCTGTAGTCTAACTTGACTTGACCTTACCCAACTAAACTTGACAACTTATATATGGTTTAAGCCTAACCTAAGCTTACTCATTTAGACACTAAACTATTTTATTTTGGTATAACTAATCAAAATGATTTCATTTTAATTTTTACATTTTAAATTTACAAATCAAATTGATGTTATTTTGGTTAGTTATACCAAAACAACATTATATTACTAGTTAAACTTGAGTCAAGTTAGGTATTTTAGGTCAGAATAGGTTGGTCCCTATAACTGGAGCTCAGTCAACTCATACCTAGTCTATTGATTTCATGTTGAGTGAAGTAGGACAAAAATGCCAACCTTAAAGACAAAATTGGGCAAGTTCAATTCCTTAAGCATCCTTGTATTTTTAATTCATTTCTTATCCTTTTAAAAATTATTCATTTTCTTTGATATATTCATATACTTGTAAACATTTTTTGATCAAATATGCCAACCTACACTCTAAAGAGGAAGGTACAAAAGGTAGGCAAATGGAATTCTTATCTAAAGAGGTTTAAGATCAAACTAATGGAATCATCATATCAAAATAAGTCTAAGGTAGAAGAGCTAACAAAAAAACTAACTCAAATGGAAAAGGAGCTTAGGATTAAAAGGTTGATAAATGGGAATTCTTTCACTAAAAAGGAGACTCAACCTAATACTCTGGGAACAAAATTTCCCTTTGTTGCATCACCTTCCCCATTTCTGCAATAATTTTCATTGGCTTTAACCTATTAATTTTTTCCACTATCATCGTTTTAGTTTGCTATAACATTTGCCTAACTAAGTTATCTTGCTTTGATCCTCTAATGTTTGCATACTCGATGTCAAAAATTTTAACATATCATATGCTAGAAATTAGGGTATCTTATCCAATACAATCCATACCAATCCCCTATATACCAATGTTCTCAATTATAGAGCTAGAACCTATATGTAAACCTTCTTTCTATGATTTTTTGACCATCAAGGTGACGAAAAAAAGCTGATAAGGAGGTTGTAGAGGACAAAGTAGCCAACCTAGCCTAGAAATATAAGAAGATGATGCGTATGAAGGAAAACATTGCATTTGCTAATTTTTGGGCACCTCATAAATTATGCTCAAGATCAAATATTCAACAACTTCTTGATCTTAAAATACTAGAATTTGAGAAGTACAATAAGAATTTAAACTTTTTGGTTCATTTGAGAATATTTTGTAGTAAGCTTGTGACAAATATTAATAATAATGACTTATTAGTTTACTAGTTTTTAGATAGCCTTAATGGATTACCATTGTTGAAGTTTTGTAATCTAGACTAATCATTTATAAAATGCTATAGGGAATTGATGAATTTGTTTTTATGTCAACACGAGTTCAACCAAGACTTTATAATGACTTTTGAGGACCCCTAATAGATGGATAAGAAATCTACTAAAAGCTTAAAAGAGTATTGATGTGTATATTTTATAATTTTGTTTTAATTGTAGGTTCACCGTGATTGGCAAGTACAGGTCAATCCTATGAGGACTTCAAATACTAGTAATAACATCTTTTCTGTTATCTATTTGATGAATAAGATATGTAGGAAAATCCCGGTGCAAGTATCATATACTCGCGGTGCGGAAAACAAAAATTTTTGTCGCCGGGACGTTCCCGAAAGCCAGGATCCATGTGTCTATATGAAAAGTCAAACCATAACGACCAAAGTAGACCGTCTCTAACGGTATCCACGCAGAGGTCGGAGAACATAACCGGGGCAAACTCCTTTGGCCCGGGAATAGCTAGAACAAAGGACTGAGTGCTAGCTCTTACCTTTGTCCTTGGAGAGCCATAGAAGAGACGTTGGTGAAGCCCTGGAGAGAATCCATGAGAGAGAGAGAGCTTGAAAATCTCATTTTCAAGAAAGCTTAACAATTAAACTTTTCATCTCAACTCTCTCCTCACACGGCCATCGACCATCAACCACCACCTTCACTTAGTCTTGTATTTGTTCATCTCATAAACAAACTTAAGACAGAGGAAAGCTAAGGAAGAATGGGTGTGTTCGTGAGCCTTATGAAAAAGATGAGAGAAAACCATTTAAATAACTTAACAATTAAGCTATCTCATCTTTTTTCTCTAAAACCCGTCGACCACACACTTCCCAATTGCCTCTTTTTCTTTTTATATATCTTTAACTAATTAAAGCATATAAAGGCAAGGAGGGAAAGCTAGACACGTTAGTGTCCATATGACCATTAAAAAATCATGTTAATGATGATATTTGACTTAGTCACTTTGACTTAGTCAAACAAATCCTCTCCATGCTTATCATCCACGTCTCCTCTATATATATATATATATTAATTAATTAATTACTTAATTAATTAATAGATATATAAATGCTGAAATGGTCCAGTCATACTGGGGTCGGTCCTACCGGCCTGTCGGGCCCCGGTACCGAAAAGTCACCGGAGACCTTTTTCAGCAATATCGATGTCGCGATCTCATCGGGACATATCCCGATCTCATCGGGATCCATTTAATCCTATTGCTCTCCATTTATTGGATCTCTATCCAAAACTATTTTACACATTATCCGTATTCCTCTTTTGCGTGTGACCCGTTAGGTCCCCGGTTATGTTGGCCACTTAGATTAACACTTAATCTGAGCAAGTCATGAGCGGTATCTAGCAACACATCATGACCC
>JANIHZ010145084.1:0-10667 GCA_027478365.1 Erythroxylum rufum
CCAGGCTCTTGTCCCCTGAGCTTGAATGAAGAATTTCATCCGGGATTTCCATGATGGATAATTCGATCCATCCAATAGCGGTGGTCTGGTAATTGATGCACCTTCTCTCATAGCCATAACTGCGAATCTCGGATCTACACCAACTTGCTACCAAGTTCTGAACTGGTGACCCGCTCTGATACCAATTGAAAAATCGAAGGGGGTTAATTTCGCAAACTTTCAGATTCGTTTCTGGAAAACAGAAAATCAGAAAAATTAAAAGAACCAAAAATAAATCAACACCAGAAAATTTGGTAACGCAGTTCGGCACACCTTGCCTACATCTGCAGGGCCCTCACCCAGCTTAATCACTTTCACCGAAGTACAATAGTTTTACCCAAGGCTTTATTGAGCCGACACCACTCAACCCTTAGCACTATCTCTCAACCTCACTTCCCGTGAAAGAATTCACATCCAATAGTACGACCGCCTCGTACTAACCTCAACAGAGGATTTTCTCAACAGTACTTGATAATAACAATAAAAATAAGCAACTCAAGTGATCAATCAACTAAGAACAAAATAATAATACACTTGAGAAAAAGAAGACAACTTTCCGAAAGGTTAAGCTCCACTGAAATAGAACATAGAAAAATCAGCTGCCAAGTCTGCACACACTTCACAACATAACAGCCCAACGATAGTCGTCCAAGCAAGAAAAATGCAGCTCCAACAATCACATAAACGTAGCAACTTTTCAGCCCACTTAGATGTCATCCAGAAAATCCATCAACAATGCAAAACAGAAAGAATATCCAGAATCTCCACTCCACACCTAGCGTGATCCACACAACAGTAACACAATATGCCGATCAACGCCCAGTCAACCAATCAAGACACCCATGAAGACCACTCACATAAGCTTGCCGTATTTTTCACCTAAAACTCACATATGCATCAACTACACATTTTTGCCGCAACCAACTTCCTTTCTTCATAGACACATATCACACATACTCAAACCCTACGATAACTAACACACATTTTCATATATGACCCAAACTCAATTAATTAAAATAGTCCATCTTAACCACGTAATAATAGTCCAATAACCAAAACACACCAGCCCGTTTACGATTTGGACTTTAATTAAAACACAATCTCAACCCATCCTTGTCAAACCAATAATTTTAATTTTCTTATATGTCCAATTCAAAATGCCAAAGCAAAACCAAGAATATATAAAATATATTCTAACAATAAACACTCATCTAACCTCATCAAACTTAATCCAAAACACTTAATTCACCTACTACACATGCTATATCATTCATCTTTAATCATTCTTAAATCAACCAAGAAAATAACCTACCCATTTCAACCAAACACAAGTCCATACAATTAATTCACAAGACATCACAATAAATGCATCTAACTACCAATTTAAGAACATAAACCATAGGCCTTACCTATTTAGCTTTCACTCCTTCAATTCTCCAAACTTTTCACCAATTCTCTACCTTCCTCCAAACACCATACGATCATCACTATCACAAGGCTTAGGTTTGGATTTATGTGTGAATAAAGGAAGAAAAAGCAAGCAACAAAGGAGGGTTCTTGGAGAACCAACGAAAACAAGCAAGAAAAAAATCAAAAGGAACAAAGAAGAGGAGAGTTACGAAGATGGAGAGAAAACATGAAGAAAATGTTCATTTGGCCTTCAAAGATGCAAGTGTCGTGGGCTTTAACATGGAATTAAATGCTTAATGAGTGTCATGACACATGTCATGACACTTACCACAAAAAGGAATTAACTTACCATCTTTTATTTGACTTACTAATAATTAATCTCTAATTCATTTGCCACTCAAATCTCTTTAATCAAATTGTCACCCAAATTTGCAATGGTTCTAAATAATAAATCCTAAAAATCATGTATCTAATTTTCAGTGCCATTGGACAATAATTTCTACTACCGGTAAACAATTAGTCTGCCACTTAGCATTTTTCCTAGTCCGAAAAAGTACCCCTAAAAATTTCAAAAAAATTTCTAAAATTTCCCAAAAATTTAAAACTCAAAAAAACCCACACCAATTAAATTTTCAAGCACAAAAATCACAATTTCCACAAAAATCACTTTTAAACACATATACTGGGAAATGCCATGAATGCATGTAGAGTCATGTGCATGTGCAAAAATTTCTATTCATGTATATATGGAGGCCATAATATGCCTGGACATAGGAAAGAAATTTTAAACACTCCTAACCCGTTTCAAATTACTAGTTTACCCTTCCCATTGGTGATGGGATGTTACATCCAAATTAAGTGATTATTGAAGTAACAGATTTATAACACATTGTCCTACCTTCAAAAAAATTAATAGCTTTTGGTGTTGAGTTGAAAAAGATTGATTTAAAGAAAATGGGTGGTCGGTTGGAAGAGCATAACTAGATTATGTATATACTTTGGTTTTTAAGCATATCTTGAGCTATAAAGCTCCGAATGGGGTGTTTTTTGTTTCAAAATAAACTAGATACATGGAGCTACAATTTTTTTGAAAAATTCAAGTGGTGATTTGGGTTTCTGACTGGTGTGGGCTCGCTCCTTGTAGTTTGGGATGTTATGAGAATGAGGATGAAACGATTAATGGGCTTCGGAAACAGGGCCCAATAACAAGTGTCGCAAGTTTAAGGGAAGGCTTCATTTGGGGATCAAGAAGAAGGTGATGATCCATAAATTCTGTGACTACCAACTATTGTTAGATGCGGCCATCCAGGTGGAGAAACTGGAGAATATCAAATATGAAGCCAATAAGAAGAGGAAGAGCTGGGAACAGTCTGCTAAGAAAGGAATAAGTGCTCCAATACTAGAGAGGAATGTGAGGAGCTTCTGCTCCCAGAGCAAAGTGGGGAGTAGTGGCTCTACGAAGAATAAGCAAGTGAAAGTAGTTTCAGTGCAAGCCTCAACTGTAGGAGGCAATAAAAGGATGCAGAGGAGTAGTCATATGAATACGAACCCACAATGTGAGCATTATGGGAAATTTCACAGAGAAGAGTGCTTCAAGTTACTTGGAGCATGCTTCCAATGCAGAGAAAAGAGACACATGATCAGGGACTATACCCAAGTAACAAAGCAAGAGGAGTCACATTTGTAAGCCCTAAGGAGAGTAGAAACAATGGGAACTAGACCAGTCGCTGAGGTGGGCAGTTCTGGAGCTACAAGGAAGGCTTTTCCTCCAGGAAGGCCAATGGGTCAGGTACAGGAAAGGGTTTGCCATGACCAAAGAGGAAGCTACAGCTGCATCCAAAGTTGTTACGGGTATGGCTCAGCTATTTAATTCTGAAGTATATGTCCTGATTAATTTTGGCTCCACGCATTCATTTGTTTCTGCAAGGGTGATTTTACATGATGTGAGTTTGGTGCCATTGGATAGTCCCTTGATTGTTAGCACTCCTTTAGGGAGGAAGGTGATAATAAGTCAAATATATAGAGATTGTGAACTAGTTGAGGGTGCTAGACTGGTAGTAGATTTATTGCCTCTAGAGTTGAAGGGTCTAGATGTTATATTGGGTATGGATGCCATGGAGAAATATTATGCGAAGTTAGATTGTAACCTTAAAGAGGTAGAGTTTGACTTTGGCAATGATGAGAAGGTAATTTTCAGAGGAGATAGGATAACACCATCACCCAGAATTATTTCGGCTTTGCTCGCTGGCTGGATGATGAAAAAGGAGTGTGAAGCCTTCTTAGCACACGTCGTGGATACTGATGTGAATGAAGGAAAGTTAGAAGATTTTCCAATTGTGAGGAGTTTCCAGACCTATTTCCAGAGGACTTACTTGGTTTGCCACTGGTGAGAAAAATCGAGTTTGCCATCTATTTGATCCATAGAGCCGCACCTATTTGTACACCACTGTATAGAATGGCTCTAGCTGAACTAAAGGAGCTCATGGAACAGTTAAAGGAACTGCTAAAGAAGGGGTATATAAGGCCGAGTTCTTCACCATGGGGAGTGCCTGTTCTGTTTGTTAAAAAGAAGGATGGGACATGGCGTATGTGTATTGATTATCGAAGACTCAACAAGGTGACCATTAAGAACAAGTACCCTCTGCCACAAATTGATGATCTGTTTGACTAGTTGCAGGGAGCAAGGATGTTTTCAGAATCAGGGAGTATGATGTAAACAAGGCCACTTTCAGGACTCGTTATGGACGTTATAAGTTCTTAGTCATGCCATTCGGATTGACCAATGCTCCGGCTACATTCATGGATCTTATGAATAAGGTCTTCAAGGAGTATCTGGATCAATTTGTCATAGTGTTTATAGATGATATTCCGATTTATTCCAATAGTGAAAAGGAACATGAGGAACATCTAAAGATAATGTTGCAAACACTGAGGGAGAAGGAACTTTATGCGAAATTCAGCAAATGTGAATTCTGGCTTCACAAGGTGATTTTCCTTAGACATGTGATTTCGGATGATGGGGTGCATGTTGATCTAAGGAAAATTGAAGCAGTGGTGAACTGGTATGTACCCAAGACAGTGACAAAAGTGAGGAGTTTTATGGGTCTAGCAGGCTATTATAGGAGGTTTGTGGAAGGATTCTCTATGATAGCGGCTCTAATGACCAAGTTATTGAGGAAGAATCAAAAGTGTATTTAATGTGATGAATGTCAGAAGAGCTTTGAGGAACTTAAGCATAGATTGACAAGTGCTCCAATTCTAAC
This sequence comes from Erythroxylum rufum, assembly GCA_027478365.1. NCBI lineage: Eukaryota > Viridiplantae > Streptophyta > Magnoliopsida > Malpighiales > Erythroxylaceae > Erythroxylum > Erythroxylum rufum. The sequence continues at coordinate 4,713 of JANIHZ010145084.1, forward strand.
TTTGCATATGGGAGATGAAGGTTACACAGTTTACAGCGATGCTTCGAGAAAGGGCTTGGGTTGTGTGTTGATGCAGGGAGATAGGGTAATAGCTTATGTTTCATGGCAACTGAAGCCTTATAAGTTAAATTATCTGACCCATGATTTGAAATTAATAGCAGTAATTTTTGCGCTAAAGATTTGGAGACATTATCTGTATAGAGTTCGGACGAAGATTTTTATGAATCATAAAAGTCTCAAGTATTTGTTGAGCCAAAAGGAACTTAATTTAAGACATAAAAGGTGGTTAGAGTTGCTCAAGGATTATGACCCGTTAATTGAATACCATCCAGGAAAGGCGAATGTGATAGCAAATGCCTTGAGTAGGAAATCCTCTGTAGCTCATGTTTGAACATTTTATCTATGGTTATTGGAAGAGATGGTTAAACTTAGGATAAGCTTGAAACAGGAGGAACCTGATTGTATTATTGCTAATTTCAGAGTGAGACCGATACTCAGGGAGAAAGTGAAGGAGCTACAGGCATAAGATATAGAATTGAACAAGCTCCGCGAAGAAATTAAAAATAGCAAGAAATTTAGGGTTGTAGTGAGGGATGACGGACTTATGGTTGTCAGAAATAGACTTTGTATCCCGAATGTCAATGTTAGTAGGATTTTATTACATGGGTTGATTGAATTAAGGTAGTAAGATTATATAAGGGCATTTTTGGTGGTTCACTTAAGAATAAAGACCATAAGGCATACCAGGATGGGTAAAATGGACTTTTTACTATCATTAAAGACTAAAAGGGAAGAAGAATTGTTGTCTTGCAATTGAAGAAAAGAGAAAACGTTAGTGAAGGAAAGAAGAGAGAAAAATACGAAGAGAAGGAGAGAAGGAGAGAAAAGAAGAGAAAACAAGCTAGGTTTCAATTTTTCTTAGTCTTCAAGAGAGATTTTGAGGTCGTTCAAGAAGAGAAAAAGAAAGAGGAAAAGAAGAGCTTCCATTTGAGCCAATAATCTTATTATTTAGTGAAGATTCAAAGTAAGTTCATGTGTAATCTTTTAGATTTTTGGAAGTGTTTTAGTTCATGAATCTTAGCAAATAGATGGGTGAGTTTTCTAAGATCAATTTATACATATGTTTCTTTAGGTTCTCCAATTTGAAATCCTAGTGAATGGGAATTTTGCAATTGTTAAAGGGAATTAAGAAAGGCAAGAGGAGTAAGAGGAGACACACCTTTGAGTAAGGTTTATGCAAGGAAATCAAGGTAGGTTACATGTTTATAATGGATTTAATGAGCCATTAATGTTTCTTTTAAATCAAGAGAATAAAAATATTTTCAATTGCTTTATAAATATTGCATTTATTGCTTTTGAATAAGTTGAGAAATTGCCATATGTTTTGTATGTGAATTTGGTTGATGAATTGTTAAATGGAAATAGAAATGGTTTTCGAAATATTTCATGCTCATAAAAAACAAGTTTTCGAAAAGTGCCATTTTGGGCAACATATTTACAAGTTGTGAAATGCATGATTACGAACTCCCTTAAGTTCATGGCTACGTAAAACCATTATGTGGAATTGCGATAGTACGTTCTATTCACGGCTACACAAGACCATTTTATAGAATTGTTTAGTTGGTTTTGTTTATGAACCTACGTAAACCATTATGTGGAATTGCAATAATACGTTCTGTTCACGGCTACACAAGACCATTTTATAGAATTGTGTTAGTACATTTTGTTTGTAGACCTACCTAAACCATTATGATATGCTTATGTGTTTATGATTTGTGAACAAGTTGAAGAATGCATAAATTACATTATTTGTGAATTCATTGCATGACGAGAATTTGAGAAACATGTGCTTTATGGATTTAATAAGAATTTTCTATGACAAGTAAATGTTTTCAATGGCTTTGCTTGTTATCTGTTACAAACTTGTTACCCACGAGCTTTCAAGCTCACCCCCCCCCCTCCATTCCTCCCCATCTCTAGGTGATGAGCCAGAGATCGAGTGAGTGAGAGAGTTAAGGCATCACTCCGAATTCTGCATGATTTGTATTTCAAGTTAATTCTTGTAAAGTAAGGCTTTAAACGTATTTTGAGAATTATTCTGTTTTGTATCTTTTGTATTTTGGATTTTGATACCGATGATGTAATGTGAATTAGAATGCCATTAAAGCTTTGTAAAGCACTTATCTTTTGTTGTTAATGAAATATGAATTGTGTATGGATGATGTTGAGTTGGAATTAGGTATATTTGAAGAAGTTGTCAACTTGAGATGAGGATTTTTGCACATGAATTGTTGTTATATATATATATATATATACACACAAAAGTGAGATGTTATGGAAAAGAAGATGGGAATTATGAACGATGAGATGTAGTTGAATGTGATGAGTCAAATGAGCTCAGATTTGAGAGTTTAATAAAATCAATTTGGTAGTTGAATGGTTAAGAAGTGATATTGCATTAGAAGAGCTAAATTTGGGAAGATTATGAATGAAAGCGATGTTAGAATAGATTTAGGAATCATTGGAGATGCTTTGAAGGGAGGTTTGTCTCACAAAATCTCTTCGGGGTCTTCACAAAAGTTATAGATTTAGAAGATCTCTTCGAAATCATCTAAGAATGACCTTAATTCGACACTCTAGTGAAATTTATGTCAATTTCCGTAAAACAGGTATAATATGATTAAGGACATAATCATAGTCTTTTATAGGGGTAAAAATGTGTGTTCTAACTTTAAGGAAAAAATTAGATTAATCTAGGCAGAATTAGACAAGGTTGTCTTCTTGAAAGTTGTAGCTTATCTTTTCATCTTTCCAATGGTATAAAGTATGAAATTTTTGGATATCATTTTATTTTAGAACAATTATTTTAGTAATGATCATTTTATTTTAGTAATGTTGCCTAGGATTTATATAGGACAGCTTCTGTCACGCTCGTGACAAAGAAAGGTATGACCGCACCCAGCCTCGGGTGCGATCGTGACAAGCAAAGGTGTAACTGCACCCTGAGAGTATCGTTGGGTGTGATTGCGATATGGAAAGGTGCGATCGCACCTTGCTTCTTCCATAACTTCGCCAATGTTTCGCCACCTAAAGAGTTTTCCAGATCTGAACATGTTTGATTCTTTTAGCCATAACTTCATCATCCAACCTCCAAATGAAGTAATTCTTGAACCAATAGATTCTTAATACATTTCTCATCGAATAATTTATAGGCAACCTGAATTCATCTCTAACTAATAACAAAATCACAACATTTTTCTATTATTTACCATTAAAAACACATTCAAATAACAAATAAACCAACAACATCAGGTAAAAACCAAGGTTTTAAAAACCAGACCGGATCATACGGTCTGACAAAAAAAAGTTTGAACCGGTCAGTGGTCCAGTTTGGTTACAACTAATAACCTCTATGTATAAAAGCCGACCTTTTCAAATCATTTCCAGTCAGACAGGACATTCCGGTGCAATTTTTAAAACCTGGGTTTAACCCATTTTACAACCAATGTGAACTTACAGGCGCAGCTATTTCCATAGGCAGCAGAGCAACTCCACCTCTAAATCCTTACCCACCTCCTCCAACTGCAGACGACTACTTTCAAATAGACTACTCACCCCCCTCACACTCATCCTTCATGTCCTCATTACTAACCAAGACAAGATGGTTCCTTCCCAAATTTCTCTCCATGCTTTTCCTTAAATCTCTTCACTGTAACGGAGAAGGCGGAGAGGAATATCAAACAATCTTACACACCTCATCTGTCCTCTGTGCTGCAATACGTCTTTTAAGCTCCCATCAACCAAAGGACATGGGAAACTATAAGAAAGAGAGAGGCGTACCTAAGAGTTCAAATCACCTATTTTTGTTATTTTATTTTTGTCATATTTTATAAATATTTATTCATTAATTTTTTTAAATCTCATTTATTAAATAAATGAATAATCGTAGAATAAGATAGAAATATAAGTTAATAAGCTCCCGAAATTTAGTACCCAATAGAAAAAAGTGATTTTTATAACTCAAGAAACATTTTTTTACTTTTAGGTTCATTGTTGGGCTTGTTTATATATTTATTCTACCCATATTCAATCATACTTTTGAAAAAAATTAATTATATTTTAAAAATATTTATTAATTACAAAGTTTATTTAAAGCAATTTGATAGGTAATATTTAGAACTCTATTTCATATCAATTTCTAGTACTGATAAATTTTGTAACATTTAGAACTCTATTCTATATCAATTTCTGTAACATTTAGAACTCTCTTTCATATCAATTTCTATAATATTTAGAACTCTATTTTGTATCAATTTCTGGTTTTGATAGTTGAGTTATATATACTCTTTCAACTATTTAATTTGTTGATCTAAAGCGCCAAAATTGAAAACTAGCATTATTTTGGTTAGGCTATTTAAAGTGGAGCAATTGCTGGAGCAAAGTTTAATAAGTGAGTAATATCTGTTGGTCTTTTGTGTATCCATTCTGTTTTTGTTCGTCTTCTTTATTACAATTGATAATGAGAATTATTTAAATTGTAAACTTTTTCCCTGACAATAATATACCCAATTATTTTTTAATACTTTTTAGGTTAAATCATAATGGAGAATATGGAACCATCCTCTACTCATGATAAGTCCGATCCAGCATGAAATTATTTTTCTTCTTCTCAAGCATCTGATGGGAATATCCAATATAACTGTATGTTTTGCGGTAGAATATTTAAAGGGTGAGGAATTTTTATAATGAAAGAACATCTTGCTGGTGTTAAAGATAATATTGCTTTTTGCAAAAAAGTACCATTTGATGTACGTGATATGATTAGAAAATATTAGCAGCAACAAGTAAAAAAGAAAAAGGAAAATAAAGAGACTCATGATATATCTTTTGGAGATAATGAAACACCACAAGTATTAGATAAATGAAAAAGAAAAGCTACTATTGACATAAATTCTTATTTTTCTCCAAGAACTACTCCTTGTTCTCAACCTGGTCTAAAAAGTTTTATGGTTGATAAGGATGTTGTTTTACGATGTAAAAGAGTATGGGCTAGATGGTTCTATCATTCATGTATTCCTTTAAATACTTTAAATTCACCATATTTTCAAGAAGCAATTGATGCTACAACAACAATAGGTCCAGGATTTAAGGTACCATCTTATTATGAGTTGCGTGTGCCTTTGCTTCAAGATTTAAAAAGAGAATGCCAGTTAATTGTGGATACATATAAATCTAGTTGGGAATCAACAAGATGCATTATTATGGCAGATGGGTGGACTGATCAAAGACAAAGAACTTTGATTAATTTCTTAGTTTATTGTAATATTGGAACAACTTTTATCAAGTCTGTTGATACTTCTGACATGGTAAAAAGTACTAATGCTTTATCTGAATTATTCTCTGAAATTGTTGAGTGGGTTGGACCAAAGAATGTTGTGTGTTTTGTTACAGATAATGCAGCAAATTATGTCTCAGCTGGGTACTTATTACAATCAAAGTATGGACATATTTATTGGTCTCCATGCGCTGCTCATTGTATAAATATTATTTTAAAAGATATTGGTGGTATGGGCCATATTTCTAGTCTTGCTTCACGCGCATTTAAAATCACAATTTTTGTGTATAATCATGTCAAATTTTTGTCTTGCTTAAGAAAACAAGAAGATTGGTTCGTCCTGCTACTACCAGGTTTGCAACTACATTTATTACTTTAAAAAGTGTTTATGAACATAAGCAACTACTTCAAAATTTAGTAACAAGTAAATACTTTTCAAGTCATAAATTATCAAAGAGTGAAAAAGGAAAAGAAGTTTGTGCTATTATTCTAGATAATAAATTTTGGGATGCTTGCTTGATCATTGTGAAGATTGTGGCTCCGCTTATAAGGCTGTTGAGGATTGTTGACTCAGATGAGAAGCCATCTTTGGGGTATATATATGATGGTATGTATAGAGC
>JANIHZ010145189.1:0-10661 GCA_027478365.1 Erythroxylum rufum
TCAAACGCCATTTTAGGCCATACCTTAACATAAACCTCAATAACAAAAGCATTTTTCGCCTATCTTAATCTCATCTACCTATTCACATTCAAAATTGCATTTTTTTTAATTCATTCTAATTTCCTCATTTCATGTCACTTGACACTTCAAAATTGCATGAAAAGTTCAGGGTCCAACATAAACACTTCTCTAATGTTCCCCAAAGAAGGTTTTAAAAATCAAGAGAGTTTTCTTTGATATCAAAACTTTAATTTGTCTTGATGATTGAAAAGAATCATACAATAAGTTAAAATGATGTTACGCTTATGCATGATAAGCCTTTAAATATCAAAATGACCAAGTAGAAAGTATGATAAATATTATATATTCATTTATAACTTTATTCTGCCTTGTTCTTTTTTCTGTTTTAAATTTTATTCTTCACTTGAATGACTTGAACTCCAGCTTACTCTAACATCTCTTTAAGATGTGTTTTAATTTATGTATGATTATTATCGCTTTTATATTACTATCATTGAAAAACAAAATCATTAGTAGTACTATATTATTATCATCAAAACATGGATTATAACCTCTCTTAGTTAACAATCTCCCTTTTTTTATAAAGATAAAATGTTTTGGTAATATTAAATAAACAACGGTAAAATCAAATACACACAATACATTATTGTTAGGTAATATGAGTAATTAGTTCCCCAGAAATTCATATATCATTAAAAAAACTTACAAATTAATCTATTTTAAGCATAAATCAACTTTTTATAAGATTGGCAAGATACCAAAATTAATTACTTCTTCTAAATCTAATATTACTAAATTTCTCAAGATAATACTGAAATTGGTCACTTTCTACTAATCTAATATCATTAACTTTCTCTCCCCTTTTTGGAAATATCAAAAAAATTTAATTATCCAAAAGTTTGCTGAAATGTTATTAAACACTAAAGCATAAAATAAAATAAATAAATAGAAATTAAAATAAAATTCAAGCGATCCTTATAAAATGGTTCCATAAATCATACATATTTCTCTCTTAATCATGCAAAATTTATCCTCACTCATTGGTATAGTGTACATATCAATCAATTGATGTAATGTATCAAAGAAATTTGGCTTAATATCCCATTTTGTACATGATCTCCAATGAAAATAATATTTAATTTTTAGTGCTTAGTTCTAGTGTGTTGAATGTGTTTTTTTATGAGGCAAATGGCACTAATGTTATCACACATAATTGTTATCTTTGTGAGGTTTATGCCATAGTTATTTAATTTATTTTCTCTTTATGAGGTTCATGCCATAGTCTTTAATTTATTTTCTAAGTCATAAAATTTATGCACAGTAACTATGGTTGACAAAATACTACTAGTATAATCTGTATATAAATATCCAAGAAAATAAAAAAATTATATCTTTAGGATACTAAAGCCCTAATGACATGGTATTATACAGGTATCTAAGTATCTAAGTATACTCTTAATGGCCAAAAGATGAGATACTTTTGGATTTTATTGAAATCTAGCATATAAACAAACATTTTGAACATAATGTTGGGCCTACTTATAATAAGATAAAGTAGACTATTAATTATACCTCAGTATAGTTTTCCATTAATCAAATGGCCCACTTTATCCTTGTTCAACTTAATTATCATTATCATTGGTATCCCCGATGGCTTGGTGACATGTGCTTAATTGATTGTATAATTATTCCCTATCATTTAGCGATTAATGACATGAAATTGCTTAAAATACTCACTTTGACTCATATGTGATTTTAGGCACAATTCGGAAGCAAAAGAGCTAAAGTGAGTCAAAAGCACTACATTTGAGCTATTTTTTGAAGATTCACAATCCTTTGTGTTCTTGGAGCAAGAAGAAGAAGATTAAAAGCAAAAAAAGATAAATAAATGCCAAGAAAAACGAGACATATGCTGGAAATACAAAAAAGAAGAAGAATAGAGTAAGAAAATGAAAAGAAATGAAGAATGAAGCATTCAATTGTCTCACGGCCATGCTATAAAAGTTGCACAACCGCGAGTGTGTGTGTCACGGCTGTGCAACCAGATGCATAGGGGTGAGTTATTCCTCACGCCCATTTAAGATAGTGATTTAACGTTTAAAGAAAAGGTATATGATGGATGGTGGACGACTGCACTTTGAGGGTTGGAGCATTACTCACAGCTGTTGGAAAAACTGTACAACTGTGAGTATGCATTGACTTGCATGGTACTCTACGTGAGACATCCATCCATCTTGATGGCGGGACAACTGACCAATAAGGTAGAGAAGGTGTCGGCTACATTTTAGAAAATGAAGAGAGCTAGAGCATCACACTCACGGCATGGTGTAAGATATGAATTTAATTAATGGACAACATCATAAAGTTGGATGGCTAGTAAATAACCGATGGTATGCTTAGGCACGATACATATTCTCAAACCCATACAGGTGCTCTCAGACTTATGAGTGATAACTCACAGGCATGAGGCCTTAACATGCCGCCTCACCTAATTTTTTTAACCTGAAATTTTAATATTTACCGAGGGTGTGACGTCACAAAGGTTTTTATGAAGGAATAGGTGTGTTTTCAGTTGGGGAAAAAGGGAGGAGCTCTTTGGAGACTGAAGAAGAAAGGGAGATGAAGCTCTCATATATAGAGAGACCTATGGAGGGGTAGCTTTCCCGATGCCGGTTCAGGGGTGACATCGACACCAACGACCTAGTTAAGTATATTTCTACTTATATTTGTTGTTTTCTTTCTCTCTTTAGAAATTTTATGTTATCCAATGTGTATGGATTTGGGTATTATGAAAAAATGGTTTTAATGCATTCATTGGATTATTTTATTACAGACCTGTTGTTAATCGTTATGTTGAAATTCATTTATAGCAATTAATGGTTCATAATAATTAGTGATAACTTAACTTAGGTTAAATAATCCAATCTTTTTTGATTATTGCTTAGATTGGTGTATTTTTCTCATTCATAAGGTGGTTGTCTGATATCTAGAGAGCACCTCTTAAGTTATCCGATAACTAGGGTTAATTAACAAGCTCTTCTTAATTAACTATGATTTAAGGAAAAACTGGGATTAACAGAGCTTATTGCTAATCTACGACCAATAGTTCAAATAGAGATGTGAAGACAACAATTCAATGATATATGTTTAATTGGGTGTAGGCTGAGATTGAGCTAAAGAATCAGGTCCCTAATAAATTCACCATATTCATCATTTTTGCATATTTTCTTTAATTTGCTCTTGTTAGCTTAGTTTCGATTTATTTTCTTATTTTTTAAAACCAAAACCCCCTAAACCTAAAGACCAGTTATTTTCATTATGAAAGCTAATCGAACACTCTTTGTGGGATTGACGTAGACTCACCACTGCTATAATAGAAGGTCTAGTTTATTTTGTGTAGTGTTACGACGCGCTATATCAATTTTGGTGTCGTTGCTGGAGAGTGTAGTGCTTTAGTTTTTGTTCTTAATTTAAATTGGTATTTTGTATATATTTGTTAGTAATTAGTTTACTTTCAGTTATTTCTTAATCTTTTCACTTTTTGTTTTATGTTTGTAAAAAATTGATTAAAAAATTACATAGAAGGAAGTAGTTTCTTTTACAACTCATATTCCCAATCCTATAGCTGATATTGGTCTGCTTATACTAACTTTAGTTATGGATGGGATAATCAACATAATTATTTCCTTGATAGTATGCAGGACTCATAATAATTCTTATATAGACCAGAAGCTTCTTATCACAACTTAGGTATATCTCTGGAAGATTTGCTTAATATTATGAATGCTAACAATATTCAACTTCAAAAGAGTATACAAGAGTTCCAGCAGGATGTAAGGCAATTTTCGCAAGACACAGGGTCTAGCGTCCAATATTTGGAAAACCAAAAAAATTCAGGTACTTCTCTAAAGGAATTAGTTAATGTTTTTGTTGCTAATACATTGCGATTGCAACAGGAAGACATGTAATTCCAACAAGAAACAAGTTCTAAGATCCAGAAGTTGGTAAGCCAGATGGGTCTATTAATGAAAGCTCTCGACCCCCTAACATCGCAAAGCGAAGAAACGAACTATCTCAACCTGAGGTGTACCTAAGGGATGCTACCACATAAGCCTTATAAAGTGAAGGGGAGCTTGAGAATCTTGAGTGGACTACACAAGGAATTGCTTGTGTTGAAGAAGATGAGAAGGAGCTCGAAGCAGAAAAAGATACATCTTTTAGCTCGGAGGTAAATATTTATTCCATAATTATTGTTGAGACTAACCCTTCACCTTTACCTAGCAAGTTGGAGAAATTGAATGAGGAAGAAAAGCGTGAAGAGATGTTCAAAGTATTTCCAAAGTGCATGGACTCAGTAGAGTTTAAGAGTTGGAGGATAGGGAAGACGCTGGAGGTGAATGATCATCAACTTAGACCCTATCTTGAACAACCTTATGTGGAGAAGGCACAAACTATTACACTCGAAGAACATAATTTTGTCACAAGAGGAGAGTATAGAGTCAAGCCAGTGACCCTAAACAAAGGCGCTTATTGGGAGGCAACCTAAGGGAAGTTAATTTCTTTTCCTTAAATTTTCTCATTTATTTCCTTTATGCATGAGTGTTTTAAGTTGGTTTGTTTCTTGCTTGTTTTTAAGTTTTCAACAAAATGAGAGAAAGAATTAAACAAACAAAAAAACATTTTCTCGTTTTCTGTTGCTTCTAGAATTATATAGTCATGATTAGAGTATGAATTGACTAGAGAATTTCATAGCAACTTTAGCATGTACTTTTACTCTTATGATTGGTCTATGTTCCTTATCTTTAGAAGAGTAGTGATTAGTGGTAGACAAAGCCGGTGAGATTTTAAGCCTTATTAGACTGACATATCCATATCAGTCTCATTGTCTTTGTGTTATGTGTGACACATCCACATTTTTATCACATGCATTAATATGGAGATGATTAGGCATTTTTTTGGTTTTTCGAACTACATTAGCCAAATAGCCTACCCTATTGACATAATTTCTCCCTTGATAAGCCCCTTTGAGGTTTATTAGCCTTTATTTTTATATTAACCACATTACATGCTTTAAACCTAACCAAATGTCCTTCCCAAGCCATAAATCTAGTAAAGCATTTGTTGATTGTTGAGTTTGTAGATGTACAAAATTCTAAGTGTGGGGGTATGCATATGTGTGAGTTGGTTATAATATTATGATGTTATTTTATGTCTTATCATTGAAATTCTTGTGTTGATGTAGTTTCTTTTAATTTTATAAGAGAAAAGAAAAGAAAGATAAGAGAAAAACAAAAGAAAAGAAAGGAAAAAAAGAAAATTAAAAAAAATGTTATCAAGGAGGAAATGCATATATGGTTTACAAAATTATTCATCATTAATACATCCTCCTAAAGTTGTAATGAATGGGTGATTTAAGTATGTTGAATATGAGATCAAAGTTGTGTTGGAAGGTTTACTCATTATGGTTTCAATGTATTGTCATCAATTGCATAAGTGATCCCTTTGGATTGGTATATGCTTAATGTGATTTATGTATGAGAGCTTGAATTTGAGTTGTGAAAAATCGTTTTTGCATTCGTTATACTTGATGCACACAATTGTCAGTGAATGTTGGTTTTTGCATTTGATGGTATAATTGAGTGTTACTTTTTTTTCACTAGCTTTGATGGCTTTCATGCTACTTTACCTAAATACATCTCACCTTACCTTTACCCATATTAAAACCTTAAAAAGTCCTTTGATTCATGATTTTGCATGTGACATTCAGTGGTGGAGAAATGAAATGACGTACAAAGTTGTGGAATAACATGATCATGAATGGTGTTGAGTATACTTATGGATATATTTTAGTTAAACACATTTTTCAAGTCTACCATTAAATTGCTTAGTTTTTAAAGGTATTGAATGTTGATTGATCATGAGTAAAAGCTTAGAATGTTAAGTTCTTACTATGATTTTTAAAAGTCATTCATCTTTGTTTATGATTATATATTCTTGGGAAATATAAGAAATGAGTCAATGTTTTTGGGTCTATGATCTTAATTTTCATGTTTTGCTCGAGGATGATCAAAAGCTAAGTGTAGGGAAAATTAGCATATGCTTAATTGATTGTATAATTATTCCATAACATTTAGTGATTACTGACATGAAATTGCTTAAGATACTCACTTTGACTTATATATGGTTTTTAGGCACAATTCGAAAGCAAAAGAGCTAATATGAGTTGAAAGCACTACATTTGAGCTATTTTATGAAGATTCACAATCCTTTGTCTTTTGGAGCAAGAAGAAGAAGATTAAAAGCAAAAGAAGATGATTAAATACCAAGAAAGATGAAACATATGCTAGAAATACAAAGAAGAAGAAGAATAGAGCAAGATGAAGACAAGAAAATGAAAAGAAATGAAGAATAAGGCATTAAAATGTCTTACGACCATACTGGAAAAGTTGCATAACCATGAGTTTGTGTGTTACATTTGTGTAATCAGATGTATGGGCGAGATTTATTCCTCACGCCTATGAAAAATAGTGATTTAAGTTATAAAGAAAAGGTATATGATGGATGGTGGACAATTACACTTAGAAGACTAAAGCATTACTCACAACTGCTGGAAAAACTGTACAGTCTTGAGTGTGCATGGACTTGCATGGTACTTCATGTGAGACAGCCATCCATCTTGATGGTGGGATAGCTGGAGTAATAAGGTAGAGAAGGTGTTGGTTACACTTGAGAAAATGAAGAGAGCTGGAGCATCACACTCGCGGCATGGTGTAAGATATGAATTTAATCAATGGACAACATTATAAAGGAAGATGGCTGGTAAATAACCGAGGGTGTGCACAGGTAGGAGACATATTCTCATGCCCATGTAGGTGCTCTCACACTAATGAGACCTTAAGATGCCACCTTACTCGATTTTTTTAACCTAGCATTTTAATATATACTGAGGGTGTGACAACACAAAGGTTTTTATGAAGGAATATGTGTGTATTCGGTTGGGGAAAAAGGGAGTAGCTCTTGTGAGACCGAAGAAGAGAGGGCGTTGAAGCTCACATACGGAGAGACCTATGGAGGGGTAGCTTTCCCGATACCGGTTCGGAGGTGATATTGACGCTAACGACCCAATTAAGTGTTTTTCTACTTGTATTTTTTGTTTACTTTCTCTTTTTAGAAATTAATTGTATTATTCGATGTGTATGGATTTAGGTATTGAGAAAAGAATGTTTTAATACCAGCCAGATTCTTCAAGAGAGGATACTTTAGAATGGCTAGCTAGCCCTTCGAAGAAGTATACAAATGCTTCTACATACACATTCATAAGACCTTCAAACCAGACAGTTCTTTGGTATAAAATTGTATGGCATAGAAGGAATAGTCCTAGGTATTCCTTCATCTTATGATTAGCCTTCCTAAATAAATTGCAGACAAGGGACAAACTTCTTTACCTCTACACCCCAAATAAGTGCTCTTTGTGTGTTTTAGACTTGGAGACTATTGAACATTTATTCTTTGAATGTCCTTTCTCTAAAACAGTTTGGATCAAAAGTCTAAGCCACTTCCAAATCCGCCTACCTCACTTAACCACTCTTCAATCCATTTTAATATGGGTTAACCAGTCACCTACCTCCAAAACTTGTGATATAAATACCTTCTTCATTATCCTTTTTGTTGTTGTTTATCACCTGTGGACTGAAAGAAACTTGCAAACCTTTAAAGGTGAAGCCTTGGATGTAGAGAGTTTTAACACGAGAGTCATCTTTCAATTTATGGAACACCTCAGCTCAAACACTGAGAGAAGGTAAAATGTATGTTTTCATTATTTCTAATGAAATGACTGTAGGTTTGACTCCAGGTCCAGGTTCTGGAAACGAAAGGGCAATCCCAACCGCTACTTGATTGCTACAAAAGGAGCACCATAAGATGAAGTGCTAGCCCCAAACTTCACCATACTTTGATTATGGAAACATGGTGACAAAAGCTACAAGGGGATTACAAGACCCCTCACCCACGGATGTTGCTTGTAAACAAGGAAGTTCATATCGGAATCCACTAAAAAGATTATGCATGGAAAGTTTAAGACCCAATTTATGATGCATTGTTTCTTAGATTAAGGATTAGTAGGGAGGCTAGATTGGTTGATTGGATTAATGTGTTTGTTGCATGAAAGTGAGCTATGGGTAAGAGGGTCCTGATATGCCCATCGTAGTGTAGTCTTGGCTTGGTTTCATATGGTGGTTTGCAAGTTGATGGGAAACTTTGTAGGAATTTTTATGTTTTTTTTTGGTGATTTATGGTTTAGATAAGAGATTGTAGCTTGGGCAATCTCTAGCTATACATAACTTCTTATTATTTATAATTTTTTACTGATTTACAAAAAAAAAAGATGGTTTTAATGCATTCATTGGATCATTTTATTACAAACCCATTGCTAGAATATTTAACGTAATTCGTAATTGTTATGTTGAAATTTATTTGTAGCAACTAATGGTTTGTAATCATTATGGATAACGTAACTTAGGTTAAATAATCTGAGCTTGTGTGATTATTGCTTAGATTGGTCTATTTTTCTAATTCATAAGGAAGCTGTCCAATTAAATCTAAAGAACGTGTAACATCCCGTTTCTATACTAAGGGTTAGAACCCTAGATTTCTGTAAATGAGAAATAATAATGAGAGATTAGAAAAATTCATTTCATACTTATGCATAATGTTAGCATACACACACATGAACTTGAATTTTGCACACATTACAATGATTTGTTCATGCACTCATTTGACATTTTTCAGGGTATAAATGATTGTTTTAATGTGATTATTATGTGAATTATGGATTATGTGTCTTAAAAATTGAGTTGGTGTGTATAAGTAGTGATTTATAATTTTTGATGAAATTTGCGAATTTTCTGGAATTAAGGGTATTTTTGGACTAGGAAAAATGCCAAGTGGCAAGACAATTGATGAATAATAACACAAATAAGTGTCAGATGACAGTAGAAATTTTGATGAATGACATTAGGATTTAATGATATATGCCATTTAAAATTGGGAGTCAATTGGATTAGAATTGGGACACAAATGGACTAGCTTATTAAAAGGCCAAAAGAGGACCATAAGAAAGTGACATGTGGCAAGTGACAAGTGCCACTTGCCACACCACTTGTCTTAACCCATGATTTTTTATTCAGTGAAAGACCCATTCTCATTTTGGTCTTTCACTTGGTATTTACTCCTCTCTTCATTAGCTTCTCCCATCTTCATCTTCTTTATTTTTCTTCTTCCTCGATACTTACTTCTCACTCAATCCATATTGAAGGTTACCTTTCATTTGTTACTATTATTTTGTTATCTTCTTCATTTCTTACTAAAGACCTAACCCTACCACCTTTGAATGTTGATGATCGAATGATATTGGAGAAGCTAGGGTTAAATGTTATTTGAAGATCTTGGAGTAAACAAGTAAGTCTAAAGGATTACTCTTCATGATTTGTTACATAAAACACGTTTGATGTTAGTTAAAGGTGAAATGATCATTAAATGGTAATATGTATACGCTGAAACATGAATGAGAAAACCTGGGTATGTTAATCTCTTGAGTTTACATATATGATGATCAATCTTTCATAAGCTATTGTTGAGATGATTTGAGTTAGAATGATCATTAAAGATACTGTAGGAAAAAATGCAGAAAATTTTGATATATAAATGGATGGGTTTTATATTCTATTTGCTTGGTGTATCACTGTGGATCTTTTTGAGTGTTATGAAGATGAGTTAAAATGAGTTTGATGCTGATGACAAAGGGAGTAATGTGGTGTCTTAAAATGAAAAGAATTAAGGTGATAGTTAGAAGTGAAATGAAAGTGGAAAATGAGGATGAACATGTGCAGAAAGTTGATGATGCGTGAGTAAGGAAACACTAGGTAGTGCACAATCGTGCACAAGAATGTTCATGACAGAGAGAAAATCCATCAGGTAGTGTACAATCATGCACGACAGAGAGGAGATATCAGGTAGTGCATGATTCAATAGGAAGTGCACGATCGTGACAGTAAAGGTGCACTCTTTTAACCATAACTTCTTCTCCGGACTTTCGATTGACTTGAAATTTGAACCACAATCTCCTCACACATTGTCCTTCCTCTTTATTAGAATTAATTTTCATCTGAATTCACAAGGAAAGGATTGGAAAATGGTTGACTGATGAGTTTCGGATGAAAATGATGAAGTATGCTGGAATATGTTAAATGGAGTGTTTTCACTGAATAGGCATCTGTAATTTGTCCATATCTTCATCTATAGATATCCAAATGGGATTATTTTAAGTTTAGATTAAACTAGAGACATATGGATACAATTTTCATGAAGGAATTGAATTTTAATTCTATCTTTAATGGCTTTAAAATGTGGCTTGAAGTTGAGTACAGTGTGCTATCGCAGTTTGAGAATAGTCTGTATAATTTTAGGTATAACTTGCATAATACTAAACCAAACTGCATGAAATTGGTGTCATTAGAAACTTAAGACATAAAAAACTTTTTTTAGAAGAATTTATTACCTAAATACCACATTTTATTTGTCAAAATGGCCATGCAAAATTGACCCAAAAATTTATTTTGAGAAAAGCTGGAATGATGCTTGGA
>JANIHZ010145259.1:0-10651 GCA_027478365.1 Erythroxylum rufum
CCCATAAAATAAGGCTAGATTGAAATATCAATTTTGCAACACTGCTTTGTTTGCTTAATTGACAAACTTTTTGCTTTAAGAAATCAAGGGGAATTTTAAATCTTGAGTGAGCTGTCCTACTGTGATTGAACCCAAGTTTGCTATATTATTTATTGACATTTTCATGGTTTTTGTTATACTTTTTGGCTCCTTTTGTTGGATATTGTGCTTAATTTGACCCAAGAGTACTTGTTTTGAATTGATGTGATTTGAGGGTCAAATTGTCATAATTAATTAACAATTGCACTCCTTTAATTATAGGATAATTGATATTACAAATTATTACTTTTCATTGTAGGTTTAAAGGAGAGTAGAGCCAACTCAAGAAGAGTATAACCAAAAGTGGAACAAAGAAATGGAAGTCATGAGATGACCTGTCAGGATGCCGCGGCGAAACTTAATTATCCCGCCGCGGTGCATCATGAAAGAAAAACTCACCGCGGCGCACCATCACGCAACATCTCACCACGGCGTCGATTAATTATTCTGCCGCGGCGAGCGATCCAGAAAATGCACACCACGACATCGATTAATTATCTCGCCACGGCAAACGGTCGAGTATCCGGACTTAATTTGGAAAATCCTCTCACTATTTTAACCCGACCCAGATCCATCCTATAAAAACCTTGCCAAATTAGGTTAAGGATCGACCAACATTCGGCAGGGAGAGGAGAGCATTCAGACAGAGGGAACAAAGAAGAAAAAAAGAAAGACTCCCGACCTCACTACCCAGGGTTCACTTTGGGGTTCCCTGGGGAGAATTTTTGCATAGGTTTTATCTTCCATTTCCACCGCCGGCTTCCACCATGGGTAGCTTGGATTTGCCACGAGTTGTGAAGTTTCTGGTTGCAATGCGTGGTTAGGCATTTCGTATCTCTTGAAGATGATGTAGCGATGGCTGGAGTTTAATGATCTTTGAAAGGGAGTAGCTTTATCCATAGTTTATCTATGATATATGAATGCCTAAGTCTAGGATTTGTAACTTGTAGTGAAGCTACTTGATTATAGTTTAATCAAATGTTGGACATTCGATGTTGGTTTGGATTATTAGTTTACATTGTAACATTTAAATACATTATTATGAACTTCTGAGTTAGGGTTTATTGCTTTGTAGTTAGATTTGCTTGATTAGAGTTTAATCAACTGTTGAACAATGTAATGTGTTATGGATTTGTTAATGTAGAACCTTGAGCTTAAATATATAAAGTATCATATATGTCCACATGTGATCTTGTTGATTCTCACTTATCTGCCTAGTTGTGTTTGATATTGAGTTGATGATAGATTTCATTTGACCCATTGCATTGGCAAATCCACCACACACACTAAGATACGCTTAATGGGATCTTAAGAAATGGAGTTCATTGATCAAGATCCTGGACTTAAAAAGTCCTTTAAGGTTCTAAGGCTTAAGAGCTCTTAATGGGATCTTGAGAAATGGAATTCATTAATCAAGATCCTAGACTTAAAGAGAGTCCTTTAAGGTTTACCATTCAAACTTAGTGATTTCTAATCCCATCAAATTAGTTTTGAACTATGATAGCCAAAGCTCATTTTCAAGGGGATTTTATCACTTGTCTTAATCTTTTCATTTTCTATTTTCAAAAACCCAAAAATACTTTTTACATGCTTTTGTACAATGCATTTTAGTTCATTAATATTTTCAAGATCGAAACCCCTTTCTTACTAATTTTGCTTACATTTTATGACATATAGGCTAGCTTAGATCCATTTCATTAGGTTTTGATTAAGTGAGACGACCCGAGGTTGCATCCTAAATTGCAATCCTTGGATTAAATTTTTTTTTGACTCGGTTTCCAAGGGACAGATCTTTAGATTGAACGATGGCACCGATCAAGCACACTAACAAGCTTTTCTTCTTACACCTTTGTAAGATCACTTGTTATTATAACTAGAAGTGTTTTGTTGGTGCCTAGATAAGCGTACTTGAAGTGATCAGTAAGGGCTTCAACTCCAGTTTTGGTGCTTGCACAATAGAAGGTAGCGGTCGATTAGTACTAATGGGAAATTCTAAAAAGTGAGGGATATACCTGCCAATAGTACTTGTCTCAAGTGCCCAAATTGCTTCCTTTAGGTCCTCTCCCAATATCTAAACATCTTTGCTCCAGCGTGGTAGTCAAACCTACCTCCAAAGGGCCACCTGTAAAAAGAAGAGACGCTTGCTTTACCAAAGAGTCAAGAATATCTAACTTGACAACCCACTCACATTCTGATGGATAACGCATGGCATCAAAGATATTGAAACGAATGACCTTGCCATCAAACTCCATAGTCAACACCTATTATGTATATAGATTTTTGTCCAAGATATCTTTAAGAATGACCTTCCTAAAAAATTTATTGAAGGGCTCGAAGAGCCCTCATCCTGCATATCTAACACATAAAAATCTACAGGGACAACAAGCTCGTTAACCTGCACCAAAAACATCCCCAATAACCCCCTCAGAGTATGATTTAGATCTATCAGCTAATTGAATGATAAATGGGTATCCTTTAATGAACCCATATTAAGAGCTTTAAAAATAGACAAAGGCATAACATTTATCAAAGCTCCTAAATTTAACATACGTCTCTCATACCTTATGTTTCTGATCTTACAAAGAATGGTAAAAATACCTAGATCCTTGCAATTGGGGGGTAGCTTCCTTTGTAAGACTACTGATACATTGCCCCCTACACTGATCTTCTAAAAAATTTAGCATATCGCGGAACTTGCTTAATTTCTTCCAACAGGGGGGATATTTACTTCCACCTTGCGAAAGACCTCTAATATCTCCTTTTTCGTGTCCTATTGCTTATTTTTTGTTAAGCTGCTTGGAAATGGAATAAAAGGTAAATTATTGACAATAGGGTGTGAAGTACTTGCTTGAGGATGGTGATCCTCCTCTTTATTTGTTGGATCAATTTCTTCTTCTTCTTCTTTCTCCTTCGGCTTAGCCTTTTTACCTCCTTTCCGCTTCTCAAGGTAATCGTGCAGGCGTCTTCTTTTCGGTTCCTTTTAGGTTAACTAGGCAACCTTATGGTGCTCTAGGCTTATAGTTTCCCCACGGCATCAGCTAGTTGACTAACCTGATTTTCCAAATTTTTCAGACCACTCCTTGCTTCCTACTGAAATTAAAGAGTGTTAGACGCTAAGCTCTTAACAATTCCCTCTAAGGACATACCTCCAGCTTATTATTGTTTTGGTGGTTATGGAGGAGGTGGCCTTGGCTGAAACTGTAGTTGATTCTGATGGAAACCTAATCCTTGCTGCTGCTGCTCATAATTGGGTTGATGTGCTTTAGAACTGCCTCCTTGCTGTGGGTTTCCATACTTGAAGTTGGGATGATCCTTCCACCTTGGATTGTAAGTGGGGGAAAAATGGTCATACCTCCTCTGTTGTTGATTGAACCTAAGTTTGTTATATTATTTAGTGACATTTTCATGGTTTTTGTTATACTTTTAGGCTCCTTTTGTTAGATATTGTGCTTAATTTGGCCAAAGAGTGCTTGTTTTGAATTAATATAATTTGAGGGTCAAATTGTCAAAATTTATTAACTATTGCACTCCCTTAAATTTTAGGAAAATTGATATTACAAATTATTACTTATCATTGCAGTTCACTCAATAAGAGTAGAGCCAACTTAAGAAGAGCAGAGCCAAAAGTGGAATAAAGAAATGGAAGTCATGAGATGACCTTTCGGGTAAAGTTCATTGCAGCAAGGTCAGTGTTTCACCACGGAAAAACCATTAAAGATCACCGCAGCGAAGTCAGAGTTTTGTTGCGGCAAACCTTCAAAGACCCAAACCATTTTCGAAAGTTTTACCTACTATGTAAACCCGATCCGACAACTCGTTTTGAAAAGAAACCTATTTTGGATAAGTTGGAGAGAGCTAACACTGCTGAAGAAAAAAAAACTCCAAATCCATCTACTGCTCAACCATCGGATCACCATCTCCATGCAATACACCACCATTTTCTCTCATTTTCCACAGTCGGTAGCTACCATGGAGTCTTCTTGTTGCTTATTGGTAGTGAAGTTGCTTGAAGCTATGAGTGGCTAGGCATCTTTTCCCCTCGTGAAGATGTAGCAATGGCTTGAGTTCAATGGGCTTAAAAGGGGAGTGACTTAATCCATGTTTAGTTATAATTTATGAATTCCTAGGTTTAGGATTTGTAATTTATAGTTGAACATTCTTGGTTAGAGTTTAATCAAGTATTGGATACTTAATGTGTTGTTGGGATTTGTTGATGTAGAACTTTGAGCTTAAATATTCTCATATATGTTTATTGGTGATCTTGTTGAATCTCTTTTATTTGCATAATTGTGTTTGATATTGAGTTGATTTGAGATCCTAAGTTACTTGTTGCATTGATTTACCCACTACACACACTAAGGGCATTTAACAAGGTCTTAAGAAATGGAATTCATTGATTAAGACCTTGGAATTAAAGAGTTCTTTAAGGTTTACCATTCGAAACTTAGTGATTTTCACTCCCATCAAAAATTGATTTCGAACTATGATAGCCAAAGCCCATTTTCAAGAGGATTCTATCACCATTTGATCATTGTCTTTATTTTTCCGATTTTTATTCCCAAAATCCAAAAAATACTTTTTACACATGTTTCTTACAATTCATTTAATTTTGTTAAGATTTCAAAAAATCAAAACCCCCTTCTTTACTAATTTAGCTTACATTTCATGATATATAGGTTAGCTTAGATCCATTCGTTAGGTTCCAATTAAGTGAGAAGATGCGAGGTTGCATTCTATATTGCAATCCTTGGAATTAAAATTTTGATTTGACCTCCAAGGGTAAGAACAAATGATCCGAATCAATTGTGTTTAGAACCCCCAACTGTATTGACATTTTGTTCATCCTGCAAGGAAGCGCATGCATTTGTAGGATGGTATGCGCAAATACCACATACCTTGGTATGCCACTTTCCTTTCATTGGTTGTTGCACTAAGGAAGTCAAATTTACAGCTTGCTGCTCCAACTTAGAGATGGAGACCTCCTTCACCTGCTTTGTCGAGAAGGAAGCATTACTGCAATTCCCCCAATACTGGGAGTTTGCTGCCATTATTGCTATCAAGTTCCTAGCATCCTCCAATGTCCTATTCACCAAGGTTCCACCACTTACAATGTCTATCATATTGCTATCTAAAGGAAGCAACCCTTCATATAAATATTAAATTAATAACTGGTCTCTTATCTGATGGTTTGGATAGCTATTGCAAAGTATTTCAAAACACTCCTAATACTCATGCAAAGGCTCCCCTATGTCTTGTCGAATGCCAAAGATCTCCTTTTTGATGTTAGCGACTCTTGAGGCAGGAAAGTACTTTTCTAGAAATGCCTGCTACATTTGTTCCCATGTGTTGACTGAGCCAGTAGGCAAGTCATACAACCACTCTTTCGCTGCATCTACTAAAGTAAAAGGAAATGCCTTTAACTTGAGTTGCTCCGCTAAGACTCCTTCTGGCTTCATACTTGAGCATGCGATGTGGAACTCCTTTAAGAACTTGTTGGGATCGGTGATGTAACCTGATCCCAATGAGCTGGTGTCACAAAAATCTATAAATGTAGGCAATGCACGTATTAGTCTAGGTTTAATTTCAAATTCCGGTTCATTATCTAGATAATTGATATAAAGCAAATTAGGGTTGAAAGAAGGAGTTGTAAGCTCCTTTAAGGTGTGTTAATAAGGTTCCATAATCTCCACTGTTTTGTCTAAACTTCCTTCGACTTCTTCAAAAGATAAGGAACGAACACACTTTGGAAGATTTGAATGGATTCCTCGCCCTCTCTGACGAAATATGGTGCGACCTACCATAAGAGAAAAAGAGAAAAGGTTAAGTGGAGAAGGTAATAAACTTTTGTTTATGTTTTGAGGAATTGTGGGACATGCAAACAGATGAAAGAATGAAAAAGAGATCAATAAAAACAAAAATAAAAATAACACAAGAAACAAGGATTAGCACATGCTAATTCCCCGGCAACGAGGCCAATAGTTTGATAGTCTGTCATTAACTACCAATTAAGAAATTGCTAACTACCAAACTATGCAGTAAATGGTGAGTTAGGGTAAACCACAGAGAGTTGGGATGCAAATGTTATTTCAAATGTTGTAACAAAAGAAAACATAACACCCTGAACTGATGAAGACAAGACAACTTGTTGGACCCCGAACTTTTCTTAGAAGTTAGAACTATTAAGTGAGAAATTTTTGGTGATTAGTCATGAGTAAAGAAGAAATGAATGAAAATTTTTGAATTAGAAATGATAGAAAAGAGTAAAGTAGTGAATGAGAAATGTGGATAGATTTATGCTTTGCTTTGGTGTTGATGGTGGATAAGAGATTTTGAAATGGGAAGAATTAAGGTGAAAGTTAGAAGTAAAAGGAAAGCAAAAATGAAGTTGAACTTGTGTAGTAAGTTGATAAAGGATATGTATATATATGTATGTTCTGTTATTAGTGTTCATGATTAATCATGGACTATAATTTCTTTATAGATGATATTGATTTGAAATGGAGTTGAGAATAAGGAGTAAATGAAGTAGAAAAGGTAACTTTGCTATGAGTTATGTTAAGAAAAGATTTTTGAAGCAAAATGGGTAGTTGATATGGAAAATGTTCACTGAGTATGCTTCATTCTTTTAGCCACAACTTTTTCTCTAGTTATCTAAACGAGATGATTCTTGATTTGGATTAAATTAGATACATATGGATACATTTATTATGAAGCCATCGAATTTAGATTTAGTCCTTAAGAATCTCAAAATTTGTCATAAAATTGAGAACTGGGTGCAGTACATTGGTGGAGGAATGTAAAGTTCATGTTTTGACTTCAGGAGAAATTCTGGATTGATCTAGATAGAATTAGGCAAGTTGTCTTCTAGAAAGTGGTAGGTATTTCTTTTATCTTTCCAACGGTATATAGCATGAGAATTTTAGACATTGGAGGTTAAATTTATGGTCTTCATAAGTGGAGATATTTAAGAGTATAGATAGTATCGTCTATGATGATGTCATATCATTTGTAAAAATGTATCGTCTGTCATGCCATCATATCATCTGTGATGATGTCATATTGTCTATAAAATGCATCGTCTGTGATGACGTCATATCGTCTATGTTTGACTTTTGCTTCTTCTATGTTGGACCTTCTATACACTATCATCTAGTCCCTTTTTTACCCCTCAAATTATAGAATTTATCTTCAAGGCCTTCATAAAAGTGTATATCTTGAAGTTCTCTTTCAAACCATCTAAAGAACACCCTAATCCGATGTCTATAGGGAAAGTTAGGGCAAATTTCCCAATTATATATCATCTAATGACATCATATCGCCTATTCCTATTTTTAACCCTTCATATGATAAAATGTCTTCAAGGTCTTCATCAAGTTGTATATCTTGAAGTCCTATTTCAAACCATCTAAAGAACACCCTAATCCGATGTCTGTAGGGAAAGTTATGGCAATTTTCCCAGTCTTGTATCGTCTGATGATGTCACATCGTCTATAAATGATGTCATATCTTCTGTTCCTGTTTTTCACCCTATAGATGATCGAATTTGTCTCTAGGTTTTCATAAAATTTTTAGATCTTGAAATCTTCTTTCAAACCATCCAAACAACACCTTAATCCGATATCTGTAGTGAAAGTTATGGCAATTTTCCCAATTCTGTATCGTCTGATGATGTCACATCATCTATAAGTGATGTCATATAGTCTGTTCCTATTTTTGACCCTGTATATGATCGAATTTTTCTTTTACTCTTCATGAAATTGTAGATCTTGAAGTCCTCTTTCAAACTATGCAAAGAACACCTTAATCCGATATCTGTAGGGAAAGTTATGACAATTTTCCCAATTCTATACTGTCTGATGACGTCAAATTGTCTATAAGTGATGTCATATTGTCTCTTTCTATTTTTCACCTCGTAGATGATCTAATTTGTCTTTTATGTCTTCAAAAAAATTGTAGATATTGAAGTTCTATTTTAAACCATCCAAAGAACACCTTAATCCGATATATGTAGGGAAAGTTATGGCAATTTTCCCAATCCTCTATCGTTTGATGATGTCACATCATCTATAAGTGACATCTTATCATTTGTTCCTATTTTTGGCCCTGTAGATGATTGATTTTGTCTTCGAGTCTTCATGAAAGTTGTAGATATGGAAGGATTCTTTCAAACTGTCTAAGAATGACCTTGATTTGACATCTTATTAAAAGTTATGCAAATTGTCCCCAAGACAGGTTCAATATGATTGAGGGCCAAACCTTACTTGATGCTTCTAGCCATAACCTTATTATCTGACCTTCAATTGAAGTGAATCTTGGACCAATAGACTCCTAACACTTTTCCTTTTACGTCTCCATGAAATGTTATAGCTTTTAGAGTTGATTCAAAAAAGATTATTTGAATCTATGTAAGGGTATCTATTGGAAGAGTATGAATTGGATATTTTACTGAACATACTTCAGTATTTTGATGATATCTTGAAATGTAGAACTCCAAATGAGATGATTCTTATTTCAAAATAAATTAGAGTCATAGAGATAAAACTTTTATGAAGGAAGTAAATTGTAAATCAGCCTCTAAAACCTTCAAATTTTGCCTGGAAGTAGGGAATAGTGTACTGTTTCAGTCTAATAACAGTCTGAAAATGTTTAGGACAATACTTTCAGATTTCTGACCAAAATTAAATGATTTTGGGTGTCATTAGAAACTTAAGACAATAATGAACATTTTTCTAGAAGAAAGTGTTAAGGTTATAGGAATGTTCAAGGGTGTTTTTGGCAAGACACTTATGGTTAAAAGAACATAAGCCTATAAGGAAGGGTAAAATAGAATTTTTGGACACATTAAAGGCCTAAAAGGAAGAAGAAATTATGGTTTACATTTTAAGAAGAGAGAAGAACGAAAATTGAAGAGAAAAAGAGAGAGTGTCATGAAAAAGAGAGGGAAATAAGAAAAGTAGAAGAGAAGGAGAGAAAGAAGAGAAAACATGCTAGGGTTTAATTTTTCTTAGTGTTTAAGAGAGCTTTTGGAGTTGTTCAAGAAGAGAAAAAGGTAGTGGAAGAAAAGAGCTTCCCTTTGAGCTAAAGATCCCTTCATTTCGTGAAGAATGCAGGTAAGATCATTTTTAAATCTTTTGGATTTTGGAAGGATTTTAGTTCATGGAGTTTAGAAAATGCATGGGTTTAAGTATGCTAGAACCAATTTTAGTGATTGTGCTTTGAGGGATTTTCAATTGAAAACCCTATTGAGTGGGATTTTTTGTTATTGTATAAAGGGATCAAAGAGGCAAGAGGAATAAGAGAAGAGGCATTTTGAGCAAGCCTATAAGCAAGGAAATCAAGGTGGGTACATGTTTATAATAGAGTACATAAGCCACTAATGTTTTCTTTGAATCAAGAAAGCTTAATGTTTCCAATTGCATCATAAGTGTTGCATTTATTGCTTTTGAATGATTTGAGAGAGTGCAATATATTGTTATATGAGTCGTGTGATGATTTATGAAAAGACTTTAAAAGTGATTTTGAAAAGATAACATGTTTATGAAATCATGGTTTCGACATATCTCATGTTTATGAAAAATCAAGTTTCGAAAATGTGCCATTTTGGGCAACAAGTTTACAAGTTATGAAATATGTTGTTATGTGGGTTTGCGGTGGTCCCCTAAGTTAAGTCACATGCACGTTGACCAAATTAAAGGCTTTTCCTACCTACCCGCTAATGTCATGGAGCTCCTTCATGGACTCCCATAAGTTCATGGCTACACAAGACCATTAAGTGGAAATGTGTAGTACGTTCTGTTTTTGGATCTACCCGAACCATTTGATATGCTTATGTGATTCATGACAAGTTGATATGAGTGATGCATTCATGATTTGCATATACATGAATTTCTACATTAGAAATGAGTTATAAATGTTGGGATCCGATCTCGGAATCGGACCTCAATCGAAAAACGAAACAAAAAACAGAAATGAACGAAAAGCGGAAATCTAAATCGAACAGAAGCGGAAAAATAAAACAAAACTAATCGAATCGAATCGAATCGAAAACTCGGAGCAATCGGATAACCGAATGCGGAACAAAATCAAATGCAAAATGCGGAATTCGAAAGAAACAGATTTTAGAGCGAAGTGAATCGGTAAAGAAATCGAAATCGAAGCAAACAAAGTCCGACATCCAGAACGAAAATTCTTGAAAATCCACGTCGCGTTGGAACCCTAAGACTAACCCAAACCCGAAATCTCGGTAAATTTTTTTTCCTTTTTTTTTCTCATTCATTCCTTTTTCTCTTTATTCAATCTTATTCAAAAACAAAACTAATCCATATTTACCTTCCCGATCAAATTTTCCATTTGGACAATCATCCATTCGAAACTTAATATCCTTTGCCATAATATTCCATAATCTCAAATTACTAGATTTCTCTTAATCATGCATATCTTAAATTCATCTTTAAAACTCTTATTCTAATTTTCCATTTTCATATAAACAATTACACAAATCTTATTCGCACACAAGCCATACATAATTTAACAAAATTTCGGCAGCATAACGGTTGCATTTTCAGAAACCCAA
>JANIHZ010145289.1:0-10649 GCA_027478365.1 Erythroxylum rufum
ATGATGTATGTGTAAATTGTGATTGGATCCTTACTTCTTACAACCAATTAAGCAGGTATAAGGATTAATCAAACAAACGAATAGGTCATGCCGGATTTTCAGTAGAATATAGAAAAGTTGAGCTTACTCCGGGTTTTGGTGGCATTAAGCTTACCCATTCTTTGGTGCCAACACGGCCCAAGAAGGCGGGTCGTGTCAGTTAGTCCATTAGGTTGAACTCAATTTACACTCAACAAAAGGGAATTAGAAATCAAAATAGTGAAAATTAATCATCCTATCAAATTCCCCCACACCTGAACCATTGCTTATCCTCAAGCAATAAATCAAATGCTTCACTCAGACAATTCCGGTCAAGAGCAAATAGTTAATCAAAGGCACAGAAATCCGTCAATGCTTTCAATCCAATTCACTCATTTCAACTCATATGCAAGCACATAGTCAGTAAAATAGTAACTCAAAATGCATAATATCTAGCATTTAAGCCATTTTGCATTTGTTATCACATTAAAAAGTCAAGGATGCTCATAATGACACAAATCCAGATGAAAAGAAACAATACAAGTAGAGATATGGCAATACTAGTTTGATAAGTCATCTAACTTTTTGACGCGAAGGTGAACATTTTATGGCGAGCACCCTCGGCTACTTCGTTAGATCACCATTTCAAATGACAAAAAGCACCACTCATAACTTTAACTGTAGAGAATGTGAGTTGAAGCCAACGGAATGTAGATTACCCAATATATAACAACTCAAAAATAAAAGAACAATGATGCTTCTTATTTAATAACACAAGACAAAGACACTTTTGATCAACAACGCAAAAACAAAGATAGTTATCTCTTCTTCTTTTTGGTTTTTTTCCTTCTTCTTTTTTTTGACACTATATTTTAAGCATCCCATTTCACATTCATTTGACAAGCTATACAAAATGCACTTAAATACCAAACATCATACACAAGAGTCACCAAACACATGTAATGCACACAAAGGAAAAAGAAAAAATGAAAAACTTTGAAGTTAGCATCATTTCAAGAGTCAATCAAAGTTTCTCAAATCAAAAGCATCAACATCATTCCTATACCACAACTAACTATTAACTAAAGACCGAAATCATTCAAGTTACTACATTCTCATCATCACCATCAAACTCACAACAATCCAAGTGTGCAAAATTTTCATTCTTTCCCTAACCCCACACTTAGAATGGGCATTGTCCTTAAGCAATAAAAGCACAAAAGAGGGATGGGAATAGAAGTACTCCCCTAGATTGAAGACGTCATATGAAGCTTTGAAATGAATGATTGCAGCTTCCTTTTCACATGCCTATGAACAAAACAAACTAAAGAAAACAAGTAAAACATTCAAAAGATATGCATGAAAGAGAAAAATACAAAAAAGAAAGGGATACGGATGGGGTGCCTCCCATCAAGCGCTTATTTAAGGTCATAAGCTCGACCCTTAGCATATGTACATCATCCATTATCGAATGGATACTTGAGCCCAATAGGAAGCATGCTTAAACTCTGTGAGGAGCTTGGAGCAACTTCCTTTGAAGTCGGCTCCTTTTTAGCACGATGCTCCATGACTTCTGAGGAGTGGACCTTCATTATTTCACCATCATACTCTAATGTCCACTCGTCTTTTTGGGCATCGCCCTTCTCACACCAGGATGGTCTCTGTAAGAGTAACGTCAATGGTGTTGGAGACTCAACATCTTGCTCGCCTCCTTCAGTCTTCAGCTTGCTCGCCAACAGCTCGTTAAACTCATATGTGATTAGCGGCTTTTATTCTTCTTGTTTCTCTTCTTGTTCTTCTTCTTCTTTTACTTGTAAACAACTAGAAAAAGGAAACGAAATTCGGTTAGCGATACATGAACTACATCACTTACCTTAGGAGGTTGCACATCCTCCATCTTTTCTCGAACTATAACCTCTTCCTCTTCTAACTCCGCTTGCTCTTCCTTTATTGTTTCTAGGTTCTCCAAATGATCTCCACTCTCTGAAAGAATGCACAACTCCTCCACATCACTCTGTTGTTGGCTAAGAACTCTTGCAGACATTAGGGCTTCCATTCTCTCCGTAAGTGGCTCAATTGATCTTCCAAGGTCTTCAAGCTACTCCTCGTTACCTGCTGGAATTGAAGAGTGCTCGTCGCTAAACTCATTACGATCTCCTCCAAAGACATCTCATCAGCTTGTGGTGGCGATGGTGGAGGTGGAGGCTCTGGCTTGAAGTAGGACTACTCTTAATAAGAGCTCAGTGAAGAAGTGAATCTGTACTGTGTATCCTGCAGAATAGGACACGTACAAAAAGAATAACCCAAAAATGAGAAAACTTCACATACCTTAGCTTGTTGGTCATCCCGTGGTACTTGGGCAGCTAAGGGTGTGAAATCTGCCACTTGATGGTCAAATATGGAAGTAGCAAAAAATGGAAACTCATTATCATAATATGGATAATATGAAAAACCATAATCAAAAGCATACTGATAGTGAGCCATGTCGCTAAAAGATCGAAAAATTAGAAAAAGCTATGAAACTAAAACAAACAGAAGACAAGGTAACTAAGAGCAACGTAACCAAAAACAAAATAAAAACATCACTAGAAAAAAACCATCAAGAAATTTCCCAGCAACGGCGCTAAAATTTGGTACTGCTATCGCCTACAACTAAATTTAAAAAGAAACCAACTTCTGTCAATACAAAATAATATAGTAGTGGAAAGTAGGGATCATTCCCACGAGAAATTTTTAACAATAAAGGTTAACGAGTTTAAAACTAAAATAAAGTAACGAAAGGGGGGTTTGGTTCACATAAATTTAAGAGTGTAGAAATAACAAAAATCGAAAATTAACAAAACTAATTGGATCTAAAAATTTAATAGACAAACCTTGGTTTCGGGTCACCGACGTTATCACACTAAAATTGATCCTTGATATAAAATTCAATTCATCAATAAACATTCACTGGGGGATGTTTTCTCTTAAGTATAAATGACTAGAAACATGTATCCTAGCATTCTTATTAAGCAACAACCTAAATACGATCGTAGGTTCAATTGAATAATAATGTTAAGAACTAAGAAACCAATGAACAAGATAATACATGTACGACATGCAATTAATCAAGAAGAATATCTTCTTAAAATTTCCGACTTTAACGTAAAGAAGGTAATCCTAATTGCTACTTGTGATTAACAAAACTGAATGTAATATTTCGTTAATCTAGCTATTTAACGAATCAATCCCTAGTTGCACAAGAAATCAATCAATTCAATTAGAAAACAGTAATTCTGACGATATTCAATGTTCATCAACAACACAAACTTTATTGAAACATCTCACACATAATAGCGGATAACATGGTTTTCCTTAACCAAGAAAAGAAGTTTAGCTACTCATAATGGAATTGAAAATAAAAGAAATAACAAAACACATAATCTCCATCCCTAGTCCTTTCATAAAGAATACGAAAATCCCTAGAAGAAAAGTGCATAAACGAAAACTAGCTATGGTTGTCTAGGAAAACCAGAAGAAAAGTGCAGAAAAATGTAAAACTAGTCCTAAGTGTACTGATGTTCTAAGCTAGCGTGAACAGTATGTTTTTCCTCTCTTTAATGCTTCCCGATCCCTTCCTTTTCCATCCTCTCTTGCAGATCACATCTTCCACGTGTTCAGATTTCGAATTTCCATCAATCTAATCTTAAAAGATTATGAAAATCTAAAACGAATCAGATTTAAATTTGAAAGCAGATTTGCAGATTTTTTTCATCCTTGCACGTGCCCACGCTTATTCAGTGAATTTGTTACTAATCTGAAATTTTGGATTTTCTTCGTTTCTTTTGCATCGTTTTAATTCAATTTCATCGCTAAGGTGTTGAAAATCATTTGAGAACAATTATGGGATAATTCCATTAATTTTGAATAATAATTTCAACACATTAAAGAGAATTAAATACAAAATAAACACAAATTGACAACTTAACAAATTCCCCCACACCAAACCTTTGCTCACCCAAACATGCCAAACCACTGCACTTTATCAATTCATCCTTCATAAGATTAAGTACACACAATTCATTAACTTGGGTCAGTAAAACTTAAGTTACAACACATATCATAATCACGTTTCACCGATACAAATAAACAAAGTCAAAATAAGACATCTTTGTTCAAAAGTAAATATGAAACCAAAATGAATCCTTCTAATATATTTCACTCTTACGCTCAAGTGTTTAAGGTCAAAGTGTTTCACTCAAATCTCTCTCTAATAGATTGTGCTACCATAGGCTTGCAAATTCATCAATTATCATTCATTCGGATTACATGAGCTTATAGATCATTAGGACTTTATTATGGGTTGTAATGGGGCTAGGTTTAAATGTAAGGTAAAAATGGCAAAGGGTTGATCACAAGCATTCACAAAGTACCAAGTAGAAGGGACACTTAAATTAAAATTTTGAGATAACCACATGACACAAAGGACTACAACTACTCATACTAACTAATGCTACTATGCTTTATTCTTTTTCTTTTTCTTTTCTTCTTTTCTTTTTCTGATTTTTGCATTTTCTTGTTTTTTTTTACTTGAATGACACTAAAAACAAGGGAAAACAATAAAAAGAAGAGAAATTACTAGCAGCATAATTTAATAAACACATGAGTAGAAGTACCTATAAAAATATCTCCGAATACAATACAGAACAAAAATCTCAAATTACTCAATACTTAATTCAACTTGTGATAGGGTAAGGCTAATGGGCTTTCTGGGTTTCAATGTAAGGTGTTTGATTGAAAAACAAGGTTAAAGGCTCAAAAATGTTTGCAAAGGGAAAGTAATTTGGTGGGTAATTTTTAAGCTAAAGGGCTTAAAAACAAGGGAGGCCTTAATCATTTCTATATCCCATGTAATCAAACAAATTTAACCCGGTTTAGTGCAAGTTCTGAAGGCAAACATGACTAGAGGAGTATCACACAATTCAAAGAAATAGATGACATAAAAATGATGTCATTAAGGCTCAAATTTTGCTCACAGGTCTAACTTAAGAATTCGCTTCAATTCCACATATTACCTTATCACTCAAACGTCAAAATTTTGACTAAGTTTACAAGATCAATTATTGTAATCAATCAACATGATTCACCTTTGACTCACATAGCCCAATTTAATTTCATTCATATACTCAATCTCATCCAAACTAATATGACAAAGCTTAATGGCTTAACATCATAACAAACATACAAGAACCAAAAATAAACACACACAAAAACCGAAAAATAGTTACACTAAAAAACAAAACTCCAATTCCTAAATTCCCCGACACCTAGACCAACATTATTCTCAATGTTAGGACTTAAAATTAAAGAAGCATAAATCTAAAAGAAAAGACAAAAGAAAGCTTCTCTATTTGGAAATGTTGAATTCATGGTGTTGACGGATGTGGAGGTTGGAAGCCTTCATACTCCCAATAGGTCATCAAGTTGTGCTCCAAGTGGTGCATTTTGTGTTCGATCCGATTGAGGTGGTCCTGTAAATTGGTGTCAGATTGTTGGTGGCTACTAGTTTCAGCTAGTGAAGCCTGACTTTGTGCAGCTGGTCTCATAGTGGGAAGAGTTGTGGGGCCCGGATTGGCGAAAGCTATATGGCCACGGCTAAGATCCACGATTCCCATCCTATTCAAACAATCTAAATCCAACAGTTCTATGCCACACGCCACATTCTTGTTAGTATTATCAAGATCTAACACTTCCAAATTAATTGCCAATTGTGTGTATAGGAACCAATGATTAAAGGTTTGTGTAACACCGATTGAAATTGTGTTATAAACCAAAAACTTAAATAAAATTCTACTTTAGACAAAGTTCCCGTGGAATCTTTATGACCCGAAAAATTGTATGCTAAGAGTCTATAAATGATTTTTAAAATAGGATTTCTAAAAAATGAACTCTTAGAAATACTAGCATTGTATGGATTAGTATCAACAGACCATTGACGCCATAATTCTGATGCATTGAAGTCTTTATGATAGTCACATTTATCATTGATGAACATCTCAGTTTCAATTTCAGCATTACAAACAAATCCTATAGCGACATTGAATTCAGCAATAGATAATGCAAATTCTTTCCCCATCAACCAAAATTCAACAAACCCTTTCGTGAACACATCAAACTCTTCATTACAATTAAATTGGAATGTGCTATAGAATTCCCTAGTTAATTCAACATATGCAGGGCTATTAATTCTAGCAAAGACACTTCAACCAATTGGACCTATCATTTGTGTAAAAGAATCATAAACTTGTAGTGCTTGAAGAGTGTCAGAAAGTATACACTTACAGGGATAAATTTTTCTTTCACTGAGTTGTTGAAATCGCATCGTATCTTCTGGAAGTCGGAAAGATGTGCAGCCACCACTTCTGGCATTCCATTGGCTTCAGTTTTTAACCTCTTTTCCTCTTCTTGTTTGGTGTCGTGTTGATGGTCCTGGGGTAGCAGCTGAACTTATTGCTGGCTACGTGTGGGTTGTAGTAGTGGGTCATTCAGTGGTTGAAGTGGGTTGCGGCGAAGGTGGAAGGTCAACAACAAACCTTATTGGAGTTGCTAATTTGCGAGAGTCACTCTTTCTCCTTGGCATTGTGTTGAATTCGTGAAAACGCAGACCTGAAAGTTGTAAAAGAAGAGGAACGAAACCAGTAAAATCACAAGTTAGGGCTGGGTATGTTTTCAGTGAAAGACAAATTAAAAGATGGGTATTGTATGGAATTGTAGTGTGCACGAAACTGATAGTGAGGTGTGAAATTTGCAGTGAAAATCGACAATGAGAGAAGCTGAATGAAAGAAGAAGGGGGAAAAGAGAGGGGGACATAGGGGGTAGCAAGAAGAACAAAATTTTTCGTTTTTTAAATTAAAAGATAAAAATTAAAATTATAGAATTGAAAATATTAAATTAAATTCCTAACTAAACTGAATTAAACCTAAAAATGAAAATAAAAAATTGCTGAAAAATAAAAAGTATAAACAAACCTGAAAAATTTACGAGTTTCTCCGAATGCGCTTCTTTAAAGTCTTTAGCTAGACATGTTTCTTTACTTACCTGATTAGAAACAGGTTGGAGATACCAACTCTATTTCTTCCACTAGCTCAACCAAGAATTTCTCAAAATATGGCTTCAGGCAATGCCCGTTAACTTTAAATACCTTAGAGGTATCTAAACTTTGAATTTCTATTGCATCATGAGAAAAAACGTTAGTAACAATGAGCGGTCCAAGCCAACGAGATCATAATTTTCTTGGAAATAACTTAAGCTTCGAATGATAAAGAAGAACTTTTTATCCGATTGAAAATTGTTTCCTAGAAATCATTTTATCATGAAAAGCTTTAGTTTTTTCCTTATAGATTATTACATTTTCAAATGCTTCATTACGAATCTCGTCTAATTCTTGCAATTGCAATTTCCTATTTGTAAGCAGTTCGGTATGCCCATAAAGCATCATCCAATCTTAAGCTCCAATCCTTTCTATTTGGATTCACCACTTTTTTTAGTATGGATTTGATCTCCCTATTGGACACTTCAGCTTGCCCACTTGTTTGCGGATAATATGCTGTGGAAACTCAATAGGTTTTACCACATCTCTTTATCAAAACCTAAAAAATCTTGTTGCAGAAGGGTTCCTCGATGGCTAATGATAGCTCGAGGCATTCTGAACCTGACAAAAATATTAGATTTAACAAAATCTATAATAGTTTTAGCATCGTCAGATAAAGTAGCCTTAGCTTCAACCCATTTCGAAACATAATTCATAGCTAACAAAATGTAGTTCTTACCAAAGGAAGAAGGAAAAGGATCCATGAAGTCTATTCCCCAAACACAAAAATCTCACATACCAGGATGTTCATGAGTGACATTTGATTTCTCAATCCCAAGTTACCTGTTCTTTGATAAAGATCGCAGGAATTGCAAAACATGTAAGAGTCATAAAATAACTTAGGCCAAAACAGTCCACATTCCAAAATTTTTCGAACAGTTCTTTTGGGACCAAAGTGTCCCCCACACACAGATGAATGAAAAAAAATGTAAAATAGAAGGATTTTCATCATCTGTGACACATCTCTTAACAATTTGATCAGAACAAAATTTCCAAAGGTGAGATTTATCCCAAATGTAATATTTAGCCTCTCACTTGATTTTATCTCTCTCAGCTCTAGATAAATCACTAGGTAAAGGCTTAGTTACTAAAAAGTTTACTATGTCCGCATACCATGAAATTACCTGTTGAATTGCGAAGAGATTCTCATCTAGAAATTTGTCGTGAAGAACATCAGATGCGGTACTCAGAGTGATCCTGCTTAGGTGATCAGGCACCAAATTTTCAGTTTTTTTCTTGTTGCAGATTTCCAAATTGAATTCTTGAAGAAGTAAAATCCATCAAATCAATCTCGGTTTGGCTTCTTTCATGTTTATCAAATATTTTAGAGCTGCATGGTCTGAGTAGATGATCACCTTCGTCCCCAACAGATATGACTGAAATTTCTCTAATCCAAAGACAACTGCTAAGAACTCCTTCTCCGTTGTAGAATAATTTTTTTGGGCATCATTAAATGTCATGGATGCATAATAAATAACATAAGGTACCTTGTCCACTTTATGGCCCAGCATGACGCCAATTGCATAATCCGAAGCATCGCACATCAACTAGAATGGCATGTCCCATTTTGGTGGCTAAATAATCGGTGTTGTAGTGAGTCGCTCCTTGAGTTCATCAGACGCATTTTTGCATGGCTCGTCGAAATCAAACTTCACATCTTTTTGGAGCAATCTAAACATGGGTTGCACAATTTTGGAGAAGTCCTTAATAAATCGCCGATAAAATCCTGCGTGACCAAGAAAAGAACGAACTTCCCGCACAGTCGCGGGATAAGATAAAGATCCAATAACGTCTATCTTAGCCCTATCGACTTCAATTCCTTTGGAAGAAACAGTATGACACTTTCTCATAATTTAAAACCAAATTAGTTTTAATGCAACATTTAAGCACTTTTTCAAGGTTGACAATGCATGTTTCAAAAGACTCTCCATAGACCGTGAAATCATCCATAAAAATTTCCATGCAATTTTCCACAAGATTAGATAAAATACTTACCATACACCTTTGAAAAGTCGTTGGTGCATTACACAATCCAAATGGCATTCTTCGGTAAGCAAAGGTGCCAAATGGACATGTGAAGGTTGTCTTCTCTTGATCCTTGGGTGCTACCAAAATCTGGTGGTATCCTGAAAACAACAATAGTGAGATTTACCTGCAAGTCTTTCAAGCATTTGATCAATAAATGGAAGCGAAAAATGATCTTTTCTAGTAACCGAATTAAGCTTCTTATAATCTATGCATACCCTCCAACTATTTTGAACACGAGTTGGTATTAACTCACCATCATTATTTTCAATCACAGTCACACTAGTTTTCTTTAGAACTACCTGGACTGGACTTACCCAATTGCTATCCAAAATTGGATAAATAATGCCAGCGTCAAGAAGCTTCAAATTATCTTTCTTCACCACTTCCATCATGGGTGGATTTAGACGACGTTGAGGTTGCCTCACTTCCTTTGCTTCATCTTTCATCAAAATTCGGTGCATGCAAATAGTGGGACTAATACCTTTCAAATTAGCCACTGTCCATCCGAAAGCTTCTTTATTCTCCTTTAACACATTAATCAGCTGGCTTTCCTGCAAAACCATAAGTTGATTAGAAATAATAAGAGGCAATGTATCTTTCTCACATAAAAAGATGTACTTCAAATGACTAGGCAAGCTCTTCAACTCCAACGTTGGTGGGTTGATTAACGATGACAGTAACTTGTCCACACTTTTGGACATTTCCACATATGTGAGCTGCTGGAGGAGTAGTTCGGTGGTCTCCACACATAATGACATCTCCATTTGTTCATTAGATGATACTGATTCCTTACTTCCTTGCCAATGTGATGACTTTTCCTCTTTTAAGACTATTCCAAGCTCATCTTTGTCCTCTAAAATCAAATTTTCCTACACCCATGTGTCAATAAAATCCATAGAGACAATAGGTTGTTCATCATTCGGAATTTTCATGGTATTGTATATATTGAACTTAATTAATTCACCATCAAATTCCATTGTTAAAGATCCATCATGAACATCTATTTTCGTCCTAGTGGTTTTCAAGAATGGCCTTCCGAATAAAATCGGAGAGGAAGAAGACGTATCATTGGTGCCCATCTGCAAGATATAAAAATCAGCCGAAAAAAGCTTATTC
This sequence comes from Erythroxylum rufum, assembly GCA_027478365.1. Lineage (NCBI taxonomy): Eukaryota > Viridiplantae > Streptophyta > Magnoliopsida > Malpighiales > Erythroxylaceae > Erythroxylum > Erythroxylum rufum. Next base: position 10,293 of record JANIHZ010145289.1, read on the forward strand.
CCTACTTGAGCCAAAATATCTTCTAACACACCCTTCGGATAAGCGTTTGAGCAATCCGCTAATTGAATCACTACATTAGTTTCTTTAAGAGGTCCAACATTTAAAAATTTATAAACATCATATGGCATGACATTTATGGACGCACCTAAATCCAACATAGCTCTTTCAATCAGCAAATCACCAATTTGACATGAGATAGTAAACATACCTGGGTCTTGACATTTGGGTGGAAGCTTTTTCTTTTGCAAAATTGCTGAAACGTTCTCCCCTAATTGCACTTTCTGTAGCGCCCCCTCACCGTAGGGTACACAACGGGAAACCCGAAGGTCGCTCCGACGAGTATCCTACGATGAAGGT
>JANIHZ010145352.1:0-10645 GCA_027478365.1 Erythroxylum rufum
TTCACCAAAATTTCGAAATAATAACTATTATCACCAAATAAATTTTGTAACACAATTAATCCAAAATTCACACTTTAATCACATTAAAAATCACTTATACCCAAAAAAAAGTCAATGAATACATGAACAACTATTTTAATGTATCAAAAATAAATATTCACATGTGTGTGAATATACTATGATGCATGAGCACAAAATGCACTACTAATTGCTTACTGTACTCTCAATTTACTATTTTGGGGTCTAACCCCGAACATGGGATCTTACAATGCCAAAAGCAAAGGGGTTTCCAAATTAGTTTTGGGAGAAGTAGTTGCAACAATAGTGTACCTTTTGAGTATCTCTCCGACAGTAGTTGTTATGAATCAGACACCATACGAAGCTTGAGTGGGTAAGAAGCCTTGGGCAAGCCACTTAAAAGTCTTCAGTTGTACAACATATGCTTTGGTTAAATCTCGCACAAAACTTGATGAAAAATATGAGAAATGTATTTTCATTGGCTATAGTCCTAAATCCAAAGCATATCATTTGTATTACCCTACTAGTGGCAAGGTGATAAAAAGTAGGGATGTTGAGTTTAATGAAGAAGCAAGTTATGATTGGAATGATTAAAAGCAACAAAAATATGATCAAGTTGCTGCAGACTTTGAAGATCCATCTCTAGCAGCCCTTGGTGACAATAGCACTGCAAGGTTAGCCCCCTCAACACCATGTAGCACCAGTAGCACAAGCAGTTCAGTAAGTTACCAGTCTCCATTGTCCTCCAGCAGTAGCGAAACACCACCAAGAAAATTCATATCCTTTAGAGAAATTATAAGTCATGTGACTTCGTCTTATTAGTCACTGACCTACCTTCTTTTGAGGAAGCTACAAAACATCCAAAATGGCATAATGCTATGGAAGAGAAGATGCAGGGCACTAAAAAAGAATTCAACATAGGAGTTAGGTGATGTGAAGGCAAGAATATTGTGAGGCTCAAGTTGGTGTTTTGAATGAAGTACAACCCCAACAGAAGTATTCAAAAATAAAAGCTCGACTCTTAGCCAAAGGATACTCACAACAGCAAGGCATTGATTTTGAGAGACTTTTTCCCAGTTGCTTAATTTGAAACAGTAAGAATTTTCTTAACATTGGCTACTCAGTTGCAATTACCTGTGTGTCAATTCGATGTGAAGTCTGCATTTCCAAATGGTGATCTAAAAGAAGAAGTTTATCTTACACGATCCCAAGGCTTTGTCAGGGTCATTCTTGACATTTTATAGACCCTGGTAAATTAAAAACAAAGCCCTTATTTTACCTCTTTTTGTTCTTTATGAGAGTTAACAGTTAGCCCTCATAAAGAATAAAAAGAGACAAAATAAAGGTCCTTTTGTTGGTCTTTATGAGGGTCAAAAGTGGGCTCTTGAACCTTATAAAAAACAAAATGACGCAAAACCCTCATAAAAACAAAATGACGCAAAATAAAGACCTTTTTTATTGCCTATTTTGTTCTTCATAAGAATAGGCTTTGGGCAGGTGCCCTTCCTGTCCTTACCCAGGGTCGAGCCAAGGCTTTGTTACTAAAGGATATGAAAACAAAGTCTATAGGTTGAGAAAAGCTCTTTATAAGTTAAAGCAAGCTCTACGAGCATAGTATGGAAAAATTGACCCCTTTTTCTTGGAAAGCGGGTTCATAAAAACTGAGAATGAGCCTACTTTCTATTTGAAAAGCAAGGTAATGTAGTTTTTATGTAGTTGATATGATCGATAAGGGGCATTAAAATTCTTAGTTGATAATTTTAAGTCTTGTATGATGAGAAAATTTGAGATACCAGATTTGGGGTTGTTAAGATATTTTTTAGGGCTTGAGGTGACACAAAGAGAAGATGAGATTTTTATTTGTTAAAAGAATTATGTAGCAGAATTTTTGAAGAGGTTTGGTATGTCAAATTGTGAAGTTGCAGCCACACTAATGAACATCAATGAAAAATTGTAGCTTGAGGAAAGGACTGAGAAAGCTAATCCAACAATTTTTAGAAGTTTAGTTGGAGGTTTGAACTATTTAACACACACCAAACTTGACATTTCTTTTTCTGTCAGTGTTGTGTCAAGGTTTATGTATAGTCCCACCAAACAACACTTAAGTGTAGCAAACATAATCTTTAAATATGTTGCTGGAACAATTGAATTTGGTCTTTAGTACTCCATAGTTTCAAATTTCATATTAGTGGGATTTACTGATAGTGATTAGGCAGGAAGTTTGGATAATCGAAAGAGCACTTCAAGCAATGTTTTCAGCTTGGGTTCAGGAGCTGTTACATATAGTTCAAAAAATCAAGATATGATGGCCCTATCTATGAATGTCAATTTTGGCTCGGCCTAATTTTGGCTTGAGTTGACCGAGCCACGAGTAGGCCAAAATTGTTCGGCTCGACCGAGCCACAGGCCGAGCGTGGGTTAGCCGGACCAGAATGCTAAAAACAAATCATTTTGAAAATGGATAACTAGCTTGATTATTTTGGTAAGGTAATTCATGTTACAACTATAGGCTTTTTAAATCAAAATGTTACACATACCTCTATTTTTATGCTCTATCTTGTTTGTTTTTCTTTTAATCTTTTTCTTCTTCTTGCACCATGAAGACAATAGAGTATGAACATTGAGAAGATGACTCAATAAGTATGCTTTCGGGTCACTTTAGCTCCTTCACTCTTAACATGTACCTAAAATCAAATATGAGCTAAAGTGAGTATCCTAAGCATTTTAAGGCATTAATCACTAAGTGTAATTGATTAAATGTATCAATAATTAAGCACATATCATAGTCATATCATAAAATGCTTAAAGATATCATAAACATCATCTCAATAAAGGAGAAGAAAGATCTATATATACTTGGTGCAATCATCCAATAATTGAACAAAATATCGAAAACCACTAAAAGGAGCGATAGGAGCAGGTCCCCAAACATCACTATAAACAAGTTCAAAAGGAATTTGAGACCTTTGATGAGAAAAACGTAAAATAAGGCTATGACTTTTTCCTAGCTATCAAAGACCACAAAGAGAGGTATCTTTATTCAAAATACAAGGCAAATTAAACTAGGAAATTGTCCTCTAAACTATCATGCCATTAAAATATCTCAACCTATTGTGCCAGCCTAATGAAAGCAGTAGAGAAGGATGGATTAGGAAGATATTACAGATTCGAAGTGCTTGGAGTTTGTAAAGATACCGATCAAGATTGCCCCGTGACAAAACTTTTCCTTGTATATCCTTGACAAGACATTATCAAGATAAAATTCCATAGACGCATGGTAATCATGTGTAAACTGTGAAACACTCAACAGGTTCTTGGTTATAGATGGGATATGAAGAAAATTATATTAAGGACAAATTTGTGATGAGGGGTGGAGAGTGACATGGAACTAATATTATTAATTGTAAGCAGCTTACCATTGCGAACCTATATTTGGTGATCACTTTAGTACTCGAGGAGTATACTGGTACTCTAAGAGTATGCTCAGATTATTGAGATTTGTTGTAAGATGTGATGATGCTCCAAAATCAACAAACTAGTTAGGCTCAAGAAAAGTATTGGGGAGCAACACAACTATGGTTGCAACCTTCCGGGACTCTCAGTGGAATAAGCATGATCTAATCTGTGGTAACATTCCCTAACTGTATGACCTCTTTTGCAACAGCTTTGACTAGTCACTATGCCTTTTCCTTTATTATTCTTGTTGTCATTATTGCTACCTCCAAACTTACTGCCTTGTCCCTGATATTGGTGATTCTTGTGCTGCCTTTGATCATGAAAATGGCTATGGTTTCGATTGAAAAACTTGTTTTAGTTGTTTCCTCCTCCACGATTGACATTGGATATGTATGCTTCATGAACAGCTTTGGGTTCTTCGACATTTAAATGCTCCTCCTCATTAAGAAGGAGACTTAACAATGCATCTACAGATATGGCATTATCTAAAGGATGGGCGTTGAAAGTTGATGTTATTATTTGAAATAAACCTAATTGGTCTAGATATAAAATGAAGAAAATATAAATCTAATTTGATACTTATAGGAAAACAACCAGTGTTTTAATTTTGGTTTGGCCATCTAAGTTTAGATATATTTCAACAATCTGAGTTATTTAACAGGTTAAGTGTAGAAAACTAACTAGGCAGCTTATACCTATCTACCTTTACTCCTTAAAACCAGACCAACTCAATCCTAGACTCACAAATACGTTATTCACTAAAAGATATCATTAACCACTGAAAATTCATTCGAAGAACAAATAAATTATATATCATATAATTCCCAATGGATTAATGATTCAATGATAACATTCACATATGCAAGGAAGTCTCTAATCATATCAAGAACATAAATAAATAATTAAAGAATTTATACATTGCATGAATTCCAAACTCACTCGGTAATGAAAGATTGAATTTAAATAACTAAAATAATTGTCTTAAATAATCAAACCAGCATTCCTATACTGAAATTAAACATTTTAAAGTAATTGAAGAAAAGGAAACTAGAATAAAGAGGTTTAGGAGTGAAAGAGACTCATGTAATTAAGTTCTACTTCATCAATCTTGGACACCTCTTTAACTCGATATTGCGAGCTCTGAAATCTTTCCACCACTAGTCATAAACCAGCTCGATTCTAGGGAGTTTTTGGCTCTTCAAACACTCCTACACCTCCTTACCCTAGCCTCGTCACTCAATTGCCTAGTCGCTTAAAGTGAGGGTCCTCGAAAACTCTCACAATCATCACCTTCTGCATGCATTACTTGCTGCCTTTTCTTGTCACTCTACTTCATCTAAATAGCCTCAAGAGGATCTTCTCCTCTTTCATTTTACTGAATTTTTTATAACCATGAATCTCATCTCCTAACTGTACCGATTGACTCTCATTTTGAAGAGATTTTTGGTTACCAAAAAAATCCTATTACCTTTGTTGTTTTCTCTAGTGTGAATTATTTAGGGGTCATTGTTGTTTTTGTAAAACAAGACATAGATGCTTACAACATATTTGGTTGAGTATTGTTTCCATTTTTTTGTTTTTAAAAAATAAGAAAACCACAAGAAGTTTATGGAAACTTAAAAAGCACATTTTTGTGTGTTTTTAAAACAATTTTTTTCAAAAAAACAATATCACATTTGGTTTCTCCACCTTCCTCAGTGTTTCCAGAGTCTCATGTATTTTTAACGTCTATTGTGCTGCGATTTCTCCATTTAGAAAAAAAATAATTATATGACTTTTCTTACTAAAATGACATATAATAGAGATCATATATATTTCTGATTCATACTTTTAAGTATTTGATACTAAATTTGGATTTGACATTATTACAATGTTCATGGCAGATAACAAATAGAATTTTAGTAAAAATATTTAATCTTAATGTATACAAATAGTTTGTATGTGTTGGATCAAGGGAGACTTATACTTAATAAAAGTGATTAGAATATAAAGTTAGATGACTGAGGCTATCTTTTTATTATATGTTGGTTAAATTAACGCAATAAGAATCATAAAGTTACATATAAGGATATATGTATCATTTTAATTATGAATCATATAAAACTTGTGAGATTTGTTGGGTTGAAGAATAACTAAATCAATTTTAGGTGAAAGGATGATGATGGTATTAAATTGTTAAATTTTATACATGTAATTTGTTTGATGTAATAACAATTCAGAAAAGGATGGTGCTTGTATTTCATTAAATTTAGTAATAAATTTATATGATATAGTCATTATATTAAACGAACTATTGGTTTGAATTTTATAAAAGTTCAAATTATTTAAATCTAAATAGAAATTAAACATTTAGAATGTTGGAGTACTTTAATGAGATCAGTGTGGTGACATATAAATTTTTTAGTTATCTTTAAGGAATGAGATTCTTTAGTAGATACTTTCGTAACTAAATTCCATAACAGTATGGATTTATATTAGGAGAAAACACAATATAAAATATTGTATGATGTAATATTTATTCCTTCTATAGCTAAGTTTAGTACAACGATTAGAATTGGTACTTATAATTAGATCAAATTAACAAGATTCTATGTTATATATGGAATAGTAAAACTTAGAAAGAGTCAAAGTTAATGATTTTAGGATGTGATGCTTAGTTGAAACATATGTGATCCATTAAGTTTAAAATCAAATCGACTAATAAAAAATTGTGAGATATCTAAATGATTGGGATATAATCTTCTAATGAATAAAGTGTTTGTTTCAATAAACATTTATAAGAAAATGGTTCTCAAGATAAGTAATTAGAGTAAGTTGAAATTTGAATAAGTTTAAATCTTATGACAATATAAGTAATTAAAATTAGTGTCTTTATTGATACATTTGATGTATAATTGAGCTACAAGATGTTGAAAGATTCATTTTCATGATAAATTCAAATATTTTGTTTTAAAGATGATTGTGGTTTTATTATGTTTACAAGAAATATAATGGGAGTATAATTGTCCTCTTCAGTGGTAATATGTAGAGGCATACTACTCATTGAAAACAAAAAAAAAATCAATTGTTAAATATATGACAATCTAAAAATAACTCTTATTTGATATAAAAAGATAACAACTTGATTCTAGAAATTATATCTATAGAAATAGATACAGAAGTTGTTTATCCATTCTAAGTCTAAGTATATAAGAAATGCACTAAAGGTGTTTAGTATTTAAGATATCTCATAGTTATGAAGTATTAAAGATATTCATTATTCTATGCATGAGTTGATATTTAAGTTCAAAATTATATGAATATTAACTTTAAAAGTAAATTATTGTTAAGGTATGTTTTACTTAGAACAATATTATTTTAAAATTGGAAAAGTTTCAATGTAGCGTTAATTACTAATCAACACAAAATATATTTTTATTTAAAATAAATGATTACTTGGATCAAGAAGTTCTTCAATAAATTTGGTATAATTCCTTACATTATTTAGAAAATAATGTAATGTAGAAATTAGAGTTATTGGGCATACAAAAGGAGCTAAGGTCTCATTAAAGATCCAAATATATATTTAAACAGCTTCTGTTAATTACAATGATAATTGAGATAAAAATTGTAAGATTTAAGCAACTGCTCACTAGAGATTCTTGTAGAATTTTCTCAGCAAATCACTTTCGTAACAATAGCTTAATCGTGATATAGTAATATAGTATATGATACTTAATCAATTGACCTAATGCAAGTAGGAGATTGTTAGTTTATGCCCTATAACCAATCAGTTGATTATAGTTTAATGACATAATTATTTAAATATATTCTTTATCTTATACAAATTCAGATGTATGGGATAAAGTCCATGAGGTTAATAAATACTGCAAATGAAATTATGATGAGGATCATAATTATGATATTCATATTGTATTTATGTACTATCCTTAAATTGCTTCTAATATTGTTCTATTGATATTGGACATTAATAGAGTAAAAAGAAAATTAGCACATATTGTGTTTCTTTCTTATGAAAGAAATAGTCAATCTAATAAATTAAAGTATAGAGATATTTAAATAAACATTTGAGTGCTTGCTAAAGAACATATTCACACAACTGACCCACATGAGAATTCCATTTGGATTATTACTTGTATATTTATAAACACTCTTATTATGATATGAATGTATAAGTGACTTTTTGACTTGAAATCTCCAAAATATCTCATACAGGGATTGTTATATTTTCATATTATTTATGACTTATTCTAGTTAATGGTAGCTTAGTTGGTAGTCATTAGCTCTAGTATGAACTATATGAAGGTTGTTAAGTGATCAATATATGATTTATCACTTAAAGTGATTAAGGAGAATGTTATATTGTTTTGAATTAGTATTGATTCGAGAAATTCTTAGTTAAGGCAAAATAATACTTTGAGAATAACTTTCACATATCATTAATTAATCAATTACTAATGGTGGAGAACTAACATAATTGGACTCAAATAAAGTAAAAATTAATTCTATAGTCTATGTTTAATTAAAATATTATATGATAAAAGGATTGAATTATATGAAAAAATCATTCACAGAAAGATTAGTCAAAACCATTTTGATATTCTGAAATATTTATGTGTCCATAATACATAGCTAGACATCAATCTTAATATAGGGAAATGAATTTTTAATTAAAGAAGAATTCAAGGAGTTTAATTTATTTAATTTTGAATATGATTTAAACTTATAATTTATATCTATTACTAACATATTTAAGAATATACAGTCACACATAAAAATCAGGTTTAAGAGAGAAAATGTGTTTTAGTCAAATTAAACTTGATTATAAAGTTTGAGAAACTTTATGAGTAATTATGAGATATTTAATAAATAAAGATCAATATAAGATATTGAATCTTATTTAGATCTAATAAGTATTTAATTAGAGACATAATTAAAGTTTAGTTTAAATTATTATAAATAGTCTTAGGCTTCAAGGGAGTTAGAACTTCTTACCTAACCTTCTCTACACTAGTTGTATAGTTCTGTAAATATTCTTTGAATATTGTTAAAAACCAAACACTTGTAATATTATGGTACTTAAAAAGAATCAATTTTAAGAATGGTTCAAAGGAGAAAAAACAAAAAAAATTATCAAGTTTTACAATAAAATACAAATTATGATTAGTGATCTATTATATTTTACGCTTTATCATATTATAGATTTTAAGTGCATGACTTTCGGATAAACAAACAAAAAGATTTCATTTGTGTGCGTGATGAGATCATAGTTCGATTTTCCAATAATGAAATGTAATCGTCACTACCTTCCTCATCATCAAATACTTGAAACGAACAGAAGGATTACATAAATATTCGTTTACGGAGAGGTTATTGCCAGAATCTGAATTTACAAAAGCTCAACCCGTCATATGGTTCTTGCCTGTTCTTCTTTTGATTATTCGTCAACATAATAATGAGTTCATGATTCTTTATTGATGCATCATGCATGTATCAGATGAGGCAAAAATAGGAACTTAAAAAGAGATTCCTTGCCTCTCTTGGTCTCGCACTCGCAGTTATGATGTCTTGTTCCAGTTGGGTGGTGCATTTTTCCTTTTCTGGAGTCAAGCGTGAAGAGGAAAAGGTGAGAAAAATTTCCAAGCTTCAAAAGTAGAAATGATTATGTGAAATAGGTGGGTGAGGCAGCCATTGATTCCAGCAATTTAGTGAAGGAGAAAGCTCAAACCCTTCAATCAAGTGGACCATCCTTGCAAGGTAATGTTGCTTCACATCAATATCAGTCACGCTTGTGAAATTTAAGTGCTCTTTTCCCAACTAAACTCTTTCAATTACAAACCATACGTAGATTTAATTGGGAAGAGCTAATAGACAAGCAATTAATAGTCTTTGAACTTTAGCTTGCAATCAAGAATAAGACATCTTTTATGAGCTGCTTGACTTTGAGAGAAAGCAAGTTTATCAGTATAAAGACGCATGTCTTTCAAATTTGCATATTTTTTGCTTGCTTTAGACCCACTACCCAAGTCATACCATAAACAAACAAGATGGGGAAAAGTGCATTTTATGTAGGATAATGATGCAAAGTGGTATCTGTTCAAAGGATTTCGATGTGAAAGAATAAGTGTGATCGCAGGGATAAATGATACTCATTCGCCGTAAAAAAAAAAAAGAGAGAAAGGAACTGCAGAAGGAATTTAGATCCATTTCCATGCGAGAGTTATGGGACAACTGTTGCTTGAATTGACCCTCCCATCATTCTCATAATGTTATGATACTGTAAAAGATTAATTTACAAATATTATCATACATTATGCAAGCAATGTTACAGTCCTTAAATCTTCATTAAAACCAGAAAGAAAAAACAGAAGAAGAAGTGAATATTCTCTAGACATATTTGGTGAGCACATGAGCATCATTGAAAAAGGCTTTCCAACGCGCGCATACAAACAAACACCTAATAGAGAAAGAGTAAGACAAGGACCTGATTTCTCTCGTCTCCTGCCCTTTCAAGATATGCTCCATATTTTTGCCTCCTCATTCTCCCCCATTCCATTCCATTTGTACGGACACCCTCTTCTTCGCTTACATTTCAGGAAGAACCAAAATTGCGATATTTCGTCATTGGATGCAGTAATTGTTATTTTGTATTTCTTCATCAAACCTATTTAATATCTATAAAATGTTTGAATTAAAGTTCATTATTTTAATCTTAAAAAATGATTAATTAATATTACTTAAATCAAATTCATAATAATTTATTAAAATATATAACTTATTTTATGTACTAAAAAATATCAATTCTAAACTCTTTTTTTTTTACATTGAACATTTTTATTTAGGAAATGTCCATTAAAAACAATTTTCAATTATAGTAAAAGATACGAAAACAAACATAAAGTGCCGTTGATTACAGTAACGCTAACACAACAGAGTAACGATAACAAACTAATAATCAATTAATTATATGCTTGTTTTCTAATATTTAAGTCTGAAGCAGTAATTTGAATATTAAACAAAAGACTTTAATACCGATCGATACAACTCTTGATAAATAGTAAAAATATAAATAAAACGTATTAAATTTTTTATGTAATTAGATTATACAAAAGTAATTATAAATTATATTACTAAATATATTAGTTTAACAAATATTTGTAATAAATATTTT